>JAHDVE020003799.1:0-33786 GCA_022606495.2 Halesus radiatus | reverse complement strand
CCACCTAAGAACAAACTCTTGAGGATCCATTCTGACATTTACACGAATTCTTTCAAGACCGACTGGATTTACCAAAGAAAAAAATACAGTAATGTGTTATTTCAACATAAAAGTTAACCAGAATGACATGAATGCGACATTATTTGCATGCTGATGAACGATTAATGATATTCTTATACTTTTTAAATTGCTGAATAACTTCATAGACTGCCACCAAATGTTGAGTGCTATAAATATCCGTGCCCCTGTTAGATCTACTCGACTCCACCAACTTTCCCACTGTGGCAACCACAGCACAAAATATTTATATAACTCACCATCAGTGTGTCTTTATCGAACTGCCAATAACTATACAGACCTTCTCGACATATTCCAAACCTCCTGTTCAAAACAAAAAAAATAGTTCAATGTACATCTGATATGTATTTCTGTAAAATTAAGTCTCAACTATTATTTTTGTAAGGTTGACTGATGTACCTACTCCCATTCTGCTTTTATTGTAGGTACATGTATTACGTTTGTAAAATCCCTAGGGGCGTTTAATAATTAAATAAATATTAATAATAATAATGTCTTTTCAAAATCATGATAATTTTATTTAGTAGCACCATAACCCGTATCGTATCATGCTGTACTGAGCCAACACGTCTGTTCTGCCATGTGGTATGCATGGCAGATCGTGGTGCTACCCCTAGCTGTAGTTGTTTTGTACAAACAACTTATAGTATTCCAGGTGGTAGAAAATAATTTTCCTCAGGACCTATATGATATTTGAGGATGCTGTGTGGAGGGTGTTTTTGAGGAGAGAAAGGAGTGAATCTGGGTCTTGAGGAGAACCAGGTTGTAGGAGGAAGGAAACACAGAGATCAGCAAATCGTTCCGCAGCCTGGTTGTTGAACTCAAGAACGATTTGCACTCAAAAACGAGCCGTTCTCATATGACAAATGTCTACCATGTAAAAATGTGGGGCGCGCGTTTAGCGTGTTTTCCGATTATCCACAGGTGCCGAAGGGATTAATGACGCCAGTTTCTTAGAACATCTTCCGTTGAAATAACGGCAGAACAAGGACAAGATTCCCATATAACGCCTGTGGGATAGGGAACGCCTGCCAGTCTGACGATGCCCGTGATGGGATGAAATCGGTCCGGTCGAAAATAAGTAAGTGGAAAAAAGTTACAAGGGTCTTAATAAAAAAAAAAAAAGATTTTAAAATGGAATTCCATCATGAATTACAAAAGTTTCAAAATTAGAAATAATAAACATAATATTATTACATTAGGTATATATACAATGATTACTATTTTTCTTTTAATTATTCCGCATTTCATTTTTAAATGTAATTTATGACTCAATACAAAGAGACACTGAATTTTAAACAGCCTTGTCTTTTAAATTTACCACGTATTATTAGATTTTAAATATTTAAAGTCGTAGGTATCTATTTTCATGAGCCGTGATGTAATACGAATATGATAATTTGTTAAAATAATAGTTTATTGTAGTATAGCAATATAATCAGTATTGACCATTATATCCGAATAATGTAAACAGAATTATATTTATTAAATCGTAATAATAAACTACAAAACCATTTAATAAACATAATATATAATTTCGTGGATAAATACGTTTAGGAACCGTAATCATTCGAACATTTAACTGCCATTCGTAAGAAACAATGTACAAATAATATATCCAAATAACTGGGTCGTGTCGGAAATCAATTATTTTTAAATTGGCCGTATTGAATTGTACCTGTTTCGATTATCATTTTATTGATAGTGGAATGCAGTTGTATTATAAATTAATGCAACGGTAAATAAAAAAATATGTAAAAAATAGAAAGTATGTGCAGGTAGAAGATATTTCAGAAACGAAAGATGAAGGTAGAACTGTTTTAACATGCGGACGTATTCTGTTTAGTGTGAGCGGGGAGAATAATGAAAATAGGGTGTAGGTGTAACCGTGTGATTAGATATTGTTGCAGTTTGGTCAAAATTAAAACAAAGCCATCCGACCTTACGTCGATATATTTCTAAGTAGAGGAAAATATGGTATCCTTCTCCCCCCGGTGATTATTTGGCCCGAACGATTTTCGTACTTCTATAGTCATCTGGAAGTTTTGAATGATATCGTTTAACCCAAATATTGTTTTTTTTTTGTATGTGTCATCGAACCTTTACTTCATACTTTTGGCAGTCGAAACTATTTGGAATAAAATATAAGATTTTGTGAAGAAAAAAACAAATTAGGGGAAGGGGGCAATACCACCCTTTCCTCTACCATTATCGTCATCAGTGTGCTACATCCCAGGGTGGGATTTAGCCTCCCCCACAAATGTTCTTCACCCTCTGCAGTCCCTCGCGTCCCCAGTCCTTTCCGCCTGCTCTTCTGCGTCATTCCTCTTCCACGCAGTCTATCCACTTCTTCTTCAGTCTGCCTCTGAGTGGTTTCCACCGGGACACCAACTTTGTCATATTTTTTTGATGTTCTGTTATCTGGCATTATTTCAACATATCCAGCCTATCGCGGTCCTTAGGTCCTGCAAAATCTATTTCTAAGCGTCAGTGACGTGCATTGCGCTAGACCAAGGTAGGCATAAATTGTGCATCTAATATTTATAAATGACTATTTTTTTATCACATTCTTCTGATTGTTATGACCCAACTCAATAAATGAGCGTACAAATTCCTTATTAAATTCAGAGAGAAAATACACGTTGATTAGAAATTTGTCGCCTTCGAAATTTTTGTTTTTTGTTTCTTTTATAATGTATTTTTCCCAGGGTAGGGCTAGCTTTTCAGTATTTATAGACTGCACGCCAAGCGCCGCCTCTAATGATTAATATGCAAACTCTGTGGAAACATTTGCCGACTGGTTTCTTTACAATTTAAATATTCTGATGATCCCCACACAGTGAAAAGTTTTGTAAAATGATATACCAAAATAAACAACCCCGTAAATCAGTGTCTCAAAACTAATACGCCCCACTAAGACGTATGGCACCCCATTTATCACCATTCTCCTTCAACAATGTAGGCCCAGCTTCCAAAGTTGAACACAGCCGGTGACAGATGTCACTTAAATGCCACAATTAGTAAGAAAGCATCGAGTGACTTTTAAATAAATTATATATTGAAATTTCCCACTTTGACGAATGTTGTATAATTTTTAACTGGCAATTTGGTATAATAATTACAATATAGTGATAGATTCTCTCAGTATTACCCTGGTGAAAGACAACCATTCAAAATCAAAACGTTGCTTTAGGGACCAGTTTTAAATAGTCACTTATTACTCAACCTTCGTATTTTCGATGTCCTACCTCTTCCGTTTCCTTTATCCTGACAATATACCCCAATTGGGGATGCCATTGCTCCACTGGCTTTGGTCAATTGAAACTTTTGTGCGGTAAACCATTTTCCACAACACCTCAACGGTCGCCGGTTGCTATCAAATTTCATTATATGTAGCGTAAAAATGATACGACGGCTATTGTTCTCTCATCTCAAGATTCGTGGGTGAGAATGATGGTGAAGCACAGGGAAGTGGGATGTATTGATTGATACAGTAAATAAAACCCTTGTAAAAAGGAAAGAACATAAATTTAATGATTCTATAACCACGTCTATCATGGTTTAGCAAAGAAAAGAGTAAAGAGAAGGATTGATCCCAACACGAAAAGGTTCAAAACAATAATTGATGGCTCTCATGGTCCGACTCCTCTCCTCAGCATCATGGAAGGCCTCTCCAGGTCCAGATGCTCACCGATCGTAGTAATCTCCAAAAAGAAGTCTAGGACGACTCTTCTGAAGCGCCATCCGCCATAGCCTCTTCCGTGGGGTCCAAACAATGGAATATGCAGATGCTACCTTATGTCCTTTTTGGTCCGCTCATCACTTCTTCCGAGATTTTCACCAAAGCAGCAGGCACGCGCGGTTTGGCTTCATAGCCTCACAATCCGGCCATCGATCAATCAATAAAACAAAAACACACCCACTTCGGGCAAATTCAGTAGACGCCCTCCGACGTCAAACAAAATAGAAAATCAAATACATAATCTCTCCCAAAAAACCCCCGTCGATCACGACCGCTCCAGTCAGGTTATGTCGCCCGCCATGTTGAGTTGCTGCCTCCCGTCTTCCGTCTCCCATAGACATCCTCTCACCAATCTCTTCCGTAGACAATTATCCCAATCATAGACTCGGGGTCAGTATTTACGTTACAATTCCCCGCTTCCCCGTAAAAATTTTATGCCGCGAAGTGAAGTAAAATTTGACCTAACCTTCCTCTCTACTCTTTTCAATTACAGAAAAACTGAAAACAAAGAAAACAAGTAACAACCAATATAAAACAAAAGTCAAAATTGACAAACAAAATGGCATATCTTAGTATGACAATACACAAAAAAAATCAAGTTGTGATACATTGGTGGTTAAGCATAACCGAAAAGCAAGGAAACACTTCATACTTATAATCCTCAAGCAACTTATAAAATAAATAAAAATAAACAAGTTACATGAACCAAACACTTCCTCACTTTATGAGAGTCAATTTCTCTAGGTTAACACTTGTGAGATTTGGAGAACTCAAGCTCCCACTTCAAAATTTTCAAAAAATTATTTTTATTATTAATAATACCCTACTTAACTAATCCTCTCTTCCTCTTAACAAAAAATTACAATTACAATACAGTTTCAACAGGGTTTTTTTTTTTATGTATCTAAAGAATTAGACACAGTATACCAATATCCATTGGATAGTTTGCGTATTCACCTCCAAAAAATTTCCTCGTCGTATAGTTATAGAACTATTTGGTTGTCATTTAGCCATTGCTAAATAGTATAAAGATGAGGGTTTACATGTTACAATACCTATCTATTCGTGTGGTTTCAAACAAGTACATTTGTCAATATCTATATATATAAACTTGCAAAGTACAATTTCTCTCGAAATTTTACATCTTCCTATCTTTTCAAATTGGTGCTCGATTTTTTTTTCAAAAATCGACACTGGAAACACAAAAATACTTGATAAATTTACGCTGGTGTTAGCAGTGTAAAAATAGTATATATTTACTAAACCTATTGGACAAATCAACTTAAAAAATACTTATCAACATATTATAAACAGTGGTATTACTAGATCTAAACTATCTACTAATCATCTTCTCCTGTTCAAGGAGGCAGAAGATGTTTATTCCAAATTGGTAAATATTTGTTTGTTGTGTGCATGCATTAGCAGTACTACACTTGATACTTAATACTAATATTATTACAAAAAAAATCATACTTTCTAAATGTCTATACTATATTCTTTAAGGAAAGAGATACCAACTTACTTTAGACATAATTATAAACTTAGAATATACATTAAACATTATAGTTAATAATTAACAATTAAAACTATTTTATTATCTGTGTGAAAGAAAGTAGCTCAAAATCTCCCAGACAGAATATATTAACTATCCTTTTCGAGTGTGTCGTAGTAATCTCCAAAAATTCTAATTTAACTTTTACTCCGGTGCACTCTAAAAGCATAATTTTACCTACGGCTAAACAAATTAAATACAAAGAATACCTACTATAAATATATACATATTGTCAGGTAACACACCATCAGACCGGTAACCGATTTAACTTTCATTTAGAGTATTCGGAATTATTAGAGGTACTTAACCGATATACCGTAGCGACAACAATAATATCCGATATATATGTATATATCATGAAAATTCTTAAGTTTAATTTTCGAGGTACACTATTGGTATGTACCTATGTAAAAAAATAATCAAAATTATTATAAAAACAACAAAAAAAAAATCAATCCCCGTTTTTTTTTTGTTGTTTATTTTGTTAGGGCGCCACTGATCTAAAAGATCAGAGAAACAAATAATATGTTTCTATTCTAGTCTAATGAGGATAAGTGTCAAAAAAATATCATCAATAAATTAGAATTTGTGTTTATTCTGAGCACCTGTATTGAAGGTACCAAACTCCAGTACATGTGACCACAATAACACCTTTAAAGAAACAAGTGAAGCGACATGAAGGGTTGGTAGTCCCACATGCTACCACACTGGCTTCTTACAAGAAAATTAACCTAATACTTAATCTAAACGAACTATATCCTTAACATGAAAATTACCTACTACTTTGCCTTGCATATCCGCAAGGGTATAAACTAAGTTAGAGACTTTGGTTTTAACAACATTTTGTACAAACCTCGGAGCTAATTTATGCGAAAAGAAATTGGGTCCACTGGACTGGACAAAATTTTTCCGCCACACAATATCTCCCACCTCATAATTTACCGATTTGCGACGTAAATTATAATGCTTAGCATTCTTTCTATAAGCCTGTAACAGAGCCTCTGAAACTTTTTCATATATTGGAGCTAAGTCCTCTAATTTCTTAGCAAAGTTTTCTCTCGATTCTTCTAGACTTGAGTCCGATACGCCTGTCGAGACATAATTTTTGTGAAAATTACCATTAATGACCTGTTCACGACCGTGCATCAAGAAGAAAGGCGTATAACCTGTTGCAAAATTTACCGAATTATTTAGGGCTGACTGAATATGTGGCAGAAATCTGGACCAATTACGCTGGTCAGACTCGGACAAAATAGACAGTGCTGTACCTATTGTTTGGTTATAGCGTTCGACGACATTGTTTTGAGGTGTGTAAAATGCGTTGTAAAAAGGTGGAGGCACATTATAATCAGACAGTAACTGTTTAAATTCTTTAGATATAAATTGTTTACCGTTGTCGCATACAAATGTTTGTGGAACGCCATGAACAAGAAAAATGTGCTGTTCTACATTTTTTACAATACTTTTTGTGGTAGCATTTCTAAGCGGAAAAATCCAGGTATATTTAGAGAACACATCTACGATTGACAATATATACATAAACCCAGAGTAACTACGTGGCAGTGGACCGACTAAGTCTATTGAAAGCATTTGCATGGGTCTGGTTACAATCTTAGGATTTGAAGAGATGCCCGCTGGCGCAGATGTATTGATTTTATGTGCTTTGCATGTCTTACATCGATTAACAAAATTCTTAACATCCTGGTACATTCCTGGCCAATAAAAATGTAAATGCACCTTTTTGTAAGTTCGAAATACTCCCGGATGGCAAGAAAGATCCGCTTCGTGTTCTTGTTTTAATATTTCGGTTCGCTTTTCAAAAGGAACAACCAGCTTCCACGCCGTATCTTCACAAAGAGCGAAACGAGTTTTGCTATGCCTAAAGAGATCATTACCCCTAATTTGAAAATTGACAAAACGTTGGGGTGAATTTTTACAGTTTGTAAATAATGTGTTGTACCATTTATCGTTTGTTAAATGAATCGTGGTAGGTATATCCGTTGATGTCACTAATGCTACCTCCATGCGCGACAGTGCGTCCGGTACCGTATTTAGTTTACCTTTTCTATGAACAACGTCGAAAGAAAATTGAGAAAGACGAGTTGACCAACGAGCTAAACGACCTGTGGGGTTTGTTAGAGAAACTAACCACTGTAGGCTCGAGTGGTCCGTAATTACAGTAAAGTGTGTTCCTTCAACATACGGTCTGAAATGAGTGACAGAGTCTAGAACCGCAAGTAGCTCGCGCTCCGAAACGATTTCTTTTTCCTCTAAAATAGTGGACAATTCCTCTTTCGAATAACTGTTAATGTTGTTAATCTCCATTGTAAACAGAATTAAATTACTTATTTATAAATTATCCGAGACGCAAACAATCGTGTACACGCAACACCATCTATTGTCAAAATCATGAATCATTTTAATTTCATTTATTTAAATTTATTTGCATTAGTTTTAGTTACCGACGCCAGGAAATGCCTGTGTCGCAAAAATAATTACCGTTTCTTTCAAGAATAACAATGTCACAAATATGCCAAAAATTACGACAATTAATATTTACCAACCTTCTAATGGCGTGATCGCTGACCTCATGTATGCACACATATACATAAACAATATTATGATATAATTAATAATATTTCTGTATCAATCCATACATCACACCACACGAACTTCACCCATCAATTCCCGAGTCCGTGTCCATAATATCTTAAATATTATTCACAAAAAACGTTGGGCGCCATAATGTAGCGTAAAAATGATACGACGGCTAATGTTCTCTCATCTCAAGATTCGTGGGTGAGAATGATGGTGAAGCACAGGGAAGTGGGATGTATTGATTGATACAGTAAATAAAACCCTTGTAAAAGGAAAGAACATAAATTTAATGATTCTATAACCACGTCTATCATGGTTTAGCAAAGAAAAGAGTAAAGAGAAGGATTGATCCCAACACGAAAAGGTTCAAACAATAATTGATGGCTCTCATGGTCCGACTCCTCTCCTCAGCATCATGGAAGGCCTCTCCAGGTCCAGATGCTCACCGATCGTAGTAATCTCCAAAAAGAAGTCTAGGACGACTCTTCTGAAGCGCCATCCGCCATAGCCTCTTCCGTGGGGTCCAGACAATGGAATATGCAGATGCTACCTTATGTCCTTTTTGGTCCGCTCATCACTTCTTCCGAGATTTTCACCAAAGCAGCAGGCACGCGCGGTTTGGCTTCATCGCCTCACAATCCGGCCATCGATCAATCAATAAAACAAAAAACACACTCGCTTCGGGCAAATTTTGTAGACGCCCTCCGACGTCAAACAAAATAGAAAATCAAAAAACATAATCTCTCCCAACAAACACACGTCGATCACGACCGCTCCAGTCAGGTTATATCGCCCGCCATGTTGAGTTGCTCCCTTCCGTCTGCCGTCTCCCATAGACATCCTCTCACCAATCTCTTCCGTAGACAATTATCCCAATCATAGACTCGGGGTCAGTATTTACGTTACAATATATAGATTATACATATATTATGCGTATATATTTTAAAGAGAGACGAACACTCCCGGATTAATAACCTAACAATATTTGATAAGACTCCTACCAGGTATCATCATTATGAGCGAAAAACATTGCTTGTGCAATGATGAAGGCCTTGAAGAAACGAAAAGGACAGAGGAAGGTAGCAAAGAAATTGAATATAAGACGCCTGGGTGAGATCCCGACGCATTTTCAAACTCGGCTACTAATAAGATATTAACTCCACAATGGAGGCCGTGAAGGAAATAATTTCTATTAGGGCTAATGTATCTTTGGGGATGCTGTGTGGATGGTCTTCTTGATAAAAGGAAGAGAAGAGACAAATGTAAGAAGAATGAAAAACATAACTAAATATCTAACTAACTAACCATCACGCCGTTTCTCCGCAGGGGTAGGCAGAGAGGACGGACCGCCAAACAACTCGATCTTGGCATACACTTCTTGCTTCATTCACTTTCATACAACGTCTCATACATTCTCTTCTGTTATTCCGACTTCTGACATGGCCCGACTCAAGTATTTGATTCACTTGATCGTGCCACGTCTTCCTTGGACGTCCCCGGCTTCTTCATCCATTCTCATTCGCATCATATATTCTTCTTACACTCCTTTCTTCATTCATTCGCTCTACATGCCCAAACCATCTAAGCGTCCCTTTCTTAATCTTGCTCACTACGATTACATCAGCCTTGCATTCTTTACGAATCTCAACATTTTTCACACCATCATACATGGTTTTACCACACATTTGTCTCAGAGATCTCATTTCTACAGTATTCAGTCTACTTTCATCCTTCCTATGCCAATTCCATGCCTCATTGTCATACATCAGCAGAGTATACCAACTCTGAAGGAAAAACATAACCTTGCAAATCATTCCATTGCCAAGTTGTTGAAAACGACGAGTCGTATGTGGTAAATGTCAACTGTTGATAAACATCGGGTGCGGGTTTGGCGTGTTTCCCGATTGTGCACATGTGCCTAATGGATCAATGATCATCATTCCTCGCAGCATCTTCCATATAAGTACCGGTAGAACAAAGTGAGCATCCCCACCTGACCATTTGCGCTATATAAGACAGGAGTCTATCAATCGAACCGGACCGTTCATATCAGTGTTCTTTTTTTTAATACCGTTTTAAAAAAAATCTGATTGTCGTCAATTTTAGGACAGTGAAATTGATTATTAAAAGAATTTCAACATTTGAAAAAATGAATTTCACTAGAAGTAAGATAAAATTGAGCTTACTTCGGATACACAGACACATCCAGAACACACTTCTATCGGTTTATCTCTTCAGTGACCTGACATCATTGAGTACCTACCTGCTTTCGCCTCTACCTTACGAGAGGCGGAGTTTTAAGAAAAACATTCTGACAAGGGATTTACGACAGAAGATTTTACGTCTAAGTATAACACTCGTACACAGAGTAGGAATATGAAGATTTCAGACAGCAAAGGTGAGATAAATTAAAGTAAGTGTAACAAATATAAGCACGCACGGTAAATTTCCCCAAAGGAAAGTTCAGAGAAGATAGAGAAGCACGTAAATAAGGACAAAATAAGATATGCTAAGAAAATTAAACTGAAACGCATGAATTATGGATACCTGCCGTTCTATAATGGGTGCAAGATTTAAAGTTTATTCTGATCATTGTATTAAAAATGTGTAATTTTAATGTTTTCGTTCATAATAATTTATTTTTTATACGAGTACCACACAAAAGTCCCAATTGCACCCAACCGTCTGGAGTCAGTGGGACTGTGGCATCCCCAATTGGGGAATGTTATGACGCTGAAGGTATGGAGGGAGGGGTAAGGAGAAAGGTGGGGAAAGCCCGGTTATTCAGATCCTGCTCTAGCACGACTAAAGCCACATTTCAAACAACGATTCAATTCGAATGGTGGTCTTTCACCAGGGCGATTCTGAGAGTATCTTCTACTTTTGGAATGTACACCAAATATACTATATATTTTTTTAAATAAATTGTTAATGAAAAAGCACAAATTAATAAAAATAAATTTACTTGTGCACGCCGAGATTTGAACCCGCAACCATCGGATTCGTAGTCGAGAGCTTTATATGTTTTAAAAAGTACGATAAACCCGCAAATAATTTTCTAAGCTGCCTCTAAAATTATGAAAATTGATTTTTTTTTTCATGCCACATACTTAAAAAATTAAAACAAAAATAAATAAAATACTTCTCATCAGTACTAGATATTTACTAAACCTTTTTAATAAAAAAAAAGATCATTCCGTTTGGATGGAGTGTTCCGTGATTCCGATATTAAAATGTAACATTTTACGAACAAGCTATTTTTTTTTAATAAATTATTGTATTATAGTCGACATAAACATTATTGTTAATAGTATATTCAATTTCTTTAACTTTTCACTACCATGACCATCTGAGCAATCTACACTCGACGGGGTCCAGTCTAGAGTACTCTACGTGGAACTGCACTCGTACCGGTCACATAGATAACGACGCCTTCTTTTAAAATTTTATTTTTGTACTAAAAAAGCATAACCGCGGTTTACAGCTCACGACACTACAGCTCATAAACAAACATTCGGGTTTTCGTGTAATCATTATTTTCAAACAAAATTAATTAATACTTTGTACTGTATCGTTCACTTTGTAATCCACATGTTTGATAAAAACTTACGTAAAATAATTCAGATTAATTATTGTAACATTCAACAGTGCGGAACAGTTGTTCCAGTGAAAGGGCCTACATCCCGAAAAAGCCCTTTCCGGAAAAAAATAGTAGATTAATTAATTAAAAATATTTGGTAGATCGGACAAATAAAATGGTATGAAATATCCCAAAAAGTTTGATTTGATGGCCATTAACCGAATTGTACCACAAATATTTGGCATTCCATAAAACAAATATACCATCTGTTTTGCTATATGAAACGAATGACTTTCAAGTGATAATAGTTAGGAACATCTAATTTAATTCTATTTTCAAAAATATCATGAGTTTGACAAATAATTACTTGAATACTTAAAAAGTTTACGAATCAAGATAGAAAATAAATATGGTATTTAGACTTTCGTACAATATAATATAAGGCTCCGTACAAAGCTTCATAAAATCCGAAACTAAAATAATGTTTCATCTTTCACGTATTTATATAAAAAATTACAACTAACCCATCACGCCGTTTTCACGCAGGGGTAGGCAAGGAAGATGGACCGTCAAATAACTCTGTCTTTTTAGACGCATCTTGTTTTATTCACATTCATACATCATCTCATATATATCCTTCTATTACTCTGACTCTTGACATGACCCGACTCAAGTATTCGGTCGGGTCATGTCTTCCTGAGGCGTCCCTAACTTCTTATACCATTCACATTCGAATCTTATATTCTCATTACACTTCTTTCTTCGTTCATTCGCTCTACATGCCCGAACCATCTAAGCGTCCCTTTCTAAATGTTCCTCATTACAATTACACCAGCCTTGCATTCTTTGCAAATCTCCACATTTTTCAAATGATCATCACATGGTTTCACAACACATATGCTTCAGGGATCGTATTTACAAAGCATTCAGTCTAAAATATTCTAAAAAAATGCGGGTAAAATAAAAGAATAACATGATAGCTCCGTAATATTTACATTTAAAAGGAAATCAAACAAAAGCCTGTAGAATAACCTTTAGAATTGTGTTTAAAAAACATGATTTACTCATGTCTCCCGTACGGAACCGCATCGCAAACATTAATCGTCAAAACAGTACAAAAGAAAATTTGATTAAATGGGGAAATGTTCTGATTGTCCCCTTCAAGAACACCTGGGATGAAAGGGTATACCTATTGTGTGCCCGTGCAGTGTACAATATTTTACCTAAACAGTGGAGTAGCGACTGTTCGGGCGGAGTGGGCAGAGTCCCGGGGCCTTGACCCAAGTTTATAAATATGTGTGAGTGGCTTCATAACAAAACGGACATCTGTCACAAAAATCGAAATCGGGATAGCAATTGATTCTAATATAACATTTCACCCTCCACTCCGAACACATATATTAGATTTAGCCAAAACATTTTAATCCAAATTAGAATCGAACATGAATACCTTCATATCAAACCTCGGCAGCTGGACCCCCAGCACCGACCCCCTCCGTCTCCGCCCAAATTCCATTTTATACCCTCCATTACCTTAGTGAGCGGGCTTAAATATAATAATACATCCGAGTACAATTCAAAAAGAAATCGTAAAGACTATACTCATAGTACCCATAAGAACGCCTTAGATAAAAAAAAAATCAGAAAAAGTTTTGAAATACACAACGCACGCCAAAAATATACTATTGAAACTATGAAAAAAAATACTTTTTACCCCCCCCCCCCCACTAGACAACGTATCTATTATACTAGATCTAATCAAAATGACAAAAAAAAACATTCCATGTTCAAAAATCACCTTCGGACAAAGAAACAGCATATATTTTGCAACAAAACTCCACAACATCCTTCCCGAGATATAAAACGAAAAGAAAAGTTTAACGAGTACAAGCCAAGAATTAAAGTCTGGCTGAAAAGGGTCAATGAAATTACCCCAAAAGCCGCACTAAAAACGACACAGAAGAAGCACCTTATTAGGTGACACCAAATTAAATAATGTCTTCAAACAATTGGTATTCACTTTTTGGTGTCATTATTAATAAATTAATTAAAAATTACTTCGTAATCACTACTTCATTAATGTATAAATATGTTTAGAAATCAGAAAAAGCGTTAATAGTTAATTAAATATAATTACTAATAATAAATAAAAAAAAAAACAGCAAACTCTTATTTTCATATCAAAATTACTAATATATTTTTTTTATAATTTCTAATATAAATTTGTTATTCAATGTTTATAATAATATTTTATTAATTACTTACCTACTTTAATCTATTTTTGTTCATGTTAATAATTTGTCTATTCTTACATCATTGTATTCTATCTTTATCATTTGTCTATATTTGAGATTACTATTTTTTAGTATTCTGTATATTCCTGATGAAAAAAGCATGGCTTTCGAAACCTGTTGATATGTATACATTAATAAAGTGGTGATTACAAAGTAATTTTTAATTCATTTATCAAATTAAATAACTCTAGTCCGCCTCAGCACTGGACCCCCAGTAAGAAGGACTAGGAAAAACAACAAAAAGAACAAATAGTTTTGAATTATAATTAATTTATAATTTATTAATTCAGGTACCATTTTTAATTTGAAATCTTCATCCGGTAAACATTTTTATACTTAAACCATATTTTGTATTTTTAAATATTTATTTATATTGTCGCTAAAATAAATATAAATAAATTTAAAAAATCCCCCAGGAAAAAAAATCTACCTACATCTCGTTTTAGATTGGACACTATACACTCAGTATAGCTCATAATGGGTAAGAGGATAGTTGGGAAGTTCCAAGCTATTTAATCAGATCTCTATAGCCACTTCATTCAACGTTTTAAAAAAAAAAATTACGATGTAAAACAAAAACTATTTTTGAACTATCCTTAAACATAATAAAGTACTCCTTATTTTCCCACACTGGGATTTAAACTTGTGGCCTCTGGGTATAGGGTCAATAGGCTAACCAATCTGCCACGGATTTCTTCGAGAAACATAATTTTTATTTTGTTGTAAAGCTTGTTTGGATATCTTGAGTACAACCTACAAGTATGCCCACCTTCAGATATTTCTCGCCACGCCACTGCGCGGGAGGTCTGGCACAAGTACACGTGTACACCACGCGCCTGAACCAACATGGCTAGGAGGGCCCCCCCCGGCAGGGGCGCAGGATACGCGGGCGCTTATTATTTTTTAATAACGATTCGAGTTTATAAAACGATTCCCGCTTTGAAGCGCCCGCAGAAAAACAGAGATGTTTTTTTTAACGCTGTAATAACCGGAGCGCAAAAAGGACGAAACGTGTTGTTTTGCCGGGAAAGCATGTCGTGAAATAGAAACGTGTTTTGTTACGTCAACGTTACGACGGGTAAAAGCTTTTAATCCATGATAATGCGGAATACACGGCTGATTCTAAAAAGGCATTTTAATATTTATTTACTTAGTAACAGCGTATAATCATTTTTATGTATTTCCTTCACTAAAATGTATTTTTTTTTAATATTTCCGTAGAAAACCACAACATTTAAAAATAATTTCTTTTAACAAAGAAAAAAACTAATTTTAAATTTCCTCAAGGAATGTGTATTTATATTCAAAATCGAAAAAAAGACTATCAAATAAATGCCATATAAAAAAGACTTAAATGTGAGCGTATGAATGGTAATATTAATTGGACATTTTATAAAGGGCCGTCATCGTTAAAAATTACCCAAAGGTTACTTCACAATTAGTCAAATTACCCAATGGTATTAACACGGCTATATACCGTCGTAAGTAATTCGCCGAATTATGGATTTACATGTTAAAAATAGTATTTTACGAAACCACCGCAAATTACGTATTAAGCTGAAACTAATGCTTCGACTTAGACCAGCCAAGAAGAACCCGTCATAACGTGCAGTGCTTCGCGTCAGAAATAAGTGCAGCGAAGTGCATTCTGTGATTAACAGAAACTAAAGAGCTTTTACGTTCCTTGTAAGTTTCACGCCTGCACTATCACTTATGGGATTTAGGAATATTAAAAAATAACTGTAGAAACTTGCAGTCATAAAGGATATACAGCTCTGCTAACGATAGTGGTGTTGAAATTTAAACTATTAAATACAGTGGAAACCGCTTAAGACGAATTCAATAAATTAATAATTGGGGTTAAACCTCATTACTGCCCGCTTCTATACAATAATACCCCTCTAATTATATTGAATTGACACCGAGGAGATATTCGTAGTGTCACGCCGCGCAGGCGATCCGTCTCGCAATAATTGCAGTCCATACATACCTCGGTCAGCCGCAGCGGTGCCGCCCCGCCCCTCGCCCAGCCCGTGGCTTTACCGCGTACCTGGAGGCAATGACTAGGCACTCTAGGTAGGAGGTAATTATTCAATTACATTAGTAAATCTAACTGCAATCAGCGGCGGGCGTGACACCTCTGACCACCGGCCGGATAAATAGTCAATAGCACGCGTGATGAGAGAATTTACGGGAAATAGGAAATATAAATGATAGGGTTTTTCGTGGAAAACTGAGATGTACTGTACAATATAAAACAACATTTGGCCAAAGAAAATCTATATACGTTCCATCAAAGCTAAACAAGGTACTTCCACTGCCGATTAGACTGACCATAAATTACAATAAATATAAGTCGGACACCAAGATTTCGATCACTAGCCAAGGAATATCAAAATTCAATGATTTTTTTTAAACATCACTATCAGTATGGTACAATGTTTAATTGATGAATCAAACTTTTTACCGTAACATTATACTGTAAACTTTGTATTCTTTGTAAACTTTGCACTCTTTGTAAACTTTGGAAACTTTGTAAACGTTGCCTGCTCTCAACACGGGTTCTCCTAGTGAGACGGGCACAGTACCATAACCCTTATAATACATTGAGATAGTATTAATGAATAAATAAAAAATAAAAAGAGAATGCATGATGTTATGTGAGTGAATTATTAATTATGGGAACATAATGGGTAAACATGGTAATAACCAAGTGAATCAAATACTAGAGCCGGATCATGTCAACAGTCAGAATAACAGAAAAATATGCATGGATGAGACGATGTATTAATCTGAATTCCTCTGCTAGCTGTTGTGTCGAAATGTATTTATTTATATTTTCGTAAGAAGCAATCACTTTGTGGTTTGACATTGTATTAAGTAAATAAACCACCAATATATTTTATTTTCACCAATCGGTTTCGCTTAACTCAAGCTTAATCAGGGTAAATATAATAACTATTAGTTATACTAACTAACTTAACTATTAGTTATTATATTCACCCTGATGAAGGGTGATTTAAGCGAAACCGGTTGGTGAAAATAAAATATATTGGTGGTTTATAACAACGAGTTTCATTTACTTAATGTATTAATTTATTATATTTACCCTGATGAAGTTTGAGTTAAGCGAAACCGGTTGGTGAAAATAAAGTATATTCGTGGTTTATAACAACGAGTTTCATTTACTTAATGTATTTATTTATTATTTTATTGGGCTTTTACATGGACTAATAGGTAACAATGTAAGTAAACCAGTATTTTTTTATAAACAAGACAATTATAACTAGCAGTAGTATCAGAAGGGCATTCATATTATTGCTATTTGCTAACTTTGAGATGCAAAGCATGGAACAAACAAATAAAACATGTACATAGTTACAATACAAAGAATCTCAAGCTTAATCAGGGTAAATATAATAACTATTAGTTAAGAACTTAACTATTAGTTAAGAACTTAACTATTAGTTATTATATTCACCCTGATGAAGCGTGAGTTAAGCGAAACCGGTTGGTGAAAATAAAATATATTGGTGGTTTATAACAACGAGTCTTATTTACTTAATGTATTAATTTATTTTATTACCCTGATGAAGTTTGAGTTAAGCGAAACCGGTTGGTGAAAATAAAATATATTCGTGGTTTATAACAACGAGTTTCATTTACTTAATGTATTTATTTATTATTTTATTGGGCTTTTACATGGACTAATAGGTAACAATGTAAGTAAACCAGTATTTTTTTATAAACAAGACAATTATAACTAGCAGTAGTATCAGAAGGGCATTCATATTATTGCTATTTGCTAACTTTGAGATGCAAAGCATGGAACAAACAAATAAAACATGTACATAGTTACAATACAAAGAATCTCAAGCATGAAATTACTACATTGATCGAGAAGTTTAAAATATAATACGATGGGATTGGAAGTTTTTCATAAATTATCGGGTTATTCGTAACTCTTCTAAATTATAAAAGAACAATGGAGCAAGGAGCGCGCGACAAGACAGGGTTATGTGACGATCATTTTTAGGAAAGACTACCAACAATCGGGACAGTAAACCGCCCGGAGGAGATTAAATCACTAAACGGCGTTATATAAAGATTAACTTATATTATTATTATTATTTATTATTCTAGAAACAGTAAAACGCGCAATACCCTCGAAAATATATATATTGAGATAAACTAATTGCTGTTACAGTTACTTGTACAAATATTGTTGCAAATCTAAAAAGAGCAAAAAATCGAATATTTCCGAAAACCTTTTATTCGGCGTTCACAAATTCGCACATATTTGATATTGAAAAATAATCGCCGAAATAGAGAGATCCGGCCATTACTAGATTAAAAAACGGATATAAAATGCCATAACCGAAATTCGGACATGTTTTTATCCAATGAATAGGAGCAATCCATAATAAACTCAAAGGAATATTTAAAATGGGATTTCAGGGGGGAAAAGGACATACCTAGTATCTACACACATACACCTATGCTATATGATTGTGATGGATATTATATTGATCAGAGCTTTGTGGAATATCACATACTGTACCATAAGGAAACCGAGAAGCATTTATCCCCTACTAAAACATCACTAAATTTATATTGCATTTCTGCAGTGACGCTTTCAGCATATAGATAATTTATGGTTACTAATTGGAACTCAAAGCATTCATCGTCTTCTCATTAACGATAAACTTATTTCAACTTGACAGCTAGTAAAACGCCAAATATATTTTGTTATTAAATAATAATTTAAACTTCCATACACACCATATAAGGTTGAAAGAAAATATTAGACAAAAAATAAACAAATACCAAACACACAATTGTTTACCACAAAAATGTTTTGAAATAAAAAAATGCACCCAGATTAAATGTACTTGTACATAATAAAATATGAATTCAGAATTAATAAGCAATAAATTTGAATAAAAATGTTAAAATATAAAAGTTTATATTATACCACGTGAAGTGAAAAAGCTAATTAAATAAATAATATTAGAAGAGTTTGTGGGGTAATTATTAATATAATTAATAAGAACTTTGTTTACACCACTGTTTTTAATATATAAATATTTACATGTTTCATAAACAAAGCTTCCCCCATCAGTATAAACAATATACTATAAATTAATGACAAGTATAGATAAATAATAAACAAATAGACAAATTACACATATAAACAAAAATTCACAATAAGTGCTGAAAGTAGGTAAGAAACTACATAATTAAAAATGTTATAAAAATTATTATAAAATATTGAGTAGTAAATTTATTTAAAAAAATATATGTTTATTTACATTTATTACTAATATAAATAGAATCAATAAAATAACAACGCACATAAAATTAAAAAAAAAATTGTTATAATTTTTTAATTTATAATAATAATATTATAAATGTATTTATTAATGTGAAAAAAAAATTAAGAGGTAAGCTTTTTTTTGAATATTTGATAATTAATAATATTTAATTGACTAATAAAAAATGTTATAATAATTGGTTCGCTAGTGTGGAGGACAGTTAAATAATGTGTTTCAACATAAACTCAACGTAAATATTGTTTTCATTAAAATAAATTATGATTCGTATAAGTAAAAAACCCGTAAAGTAAATAAATTGCAATTGGGTATAATAATAATTACGTAAATATCAAAAGCAATTTGAATGACGACCCGGCGTACTTACCGCGCATGTATATTTTCGTATACGAGTATATTCTGACAGCCGGGACTGTAGACATTTGGAAAATCGAGATTTGTAGCGTTGCCGAGCATAAAAGCCGAAATAAATTAGTATAAAATCATTAAACGTGTGACTATAACGCTTCCTTCCATAAAATAAACCGACTTTATCATCCTGTTAAATTCATCATCTGATTAGTTCCATCAATTTAAATGTCGACATGGAGAAGTTTCGTTCAGAAGCCCCTTAGTCTAACATCAATTCCTCACCACGAAAATATAATAAATTCGAGTGTTAAAACATATCCGACGCCGAGTTACGATATGAAAAATGTTTACTTTTGTTTTTTTCACGATTTATTGGCTGACTGAAAGGAAGCGCGTTAAGTAAAACGAAACTTCGATAGTAAACTTTAAAAGTATTGCCTAAGTTATAAGTTGCCCACCCCTGCATAGTCGCTTGATTGCTAAAGTTGGAGAGATGAAGTTTTGTAAAAAAAAAACAACACAGAATAAACCGAAAATACTCGTAAAAAAATCACAAAAGCAACGATAGGTATCAGAAAGGTTATGAAATTAACCATAATCGTATAAGAACATTCGAACGTATTGATGTTAAAGTGGCTTGCAGTCCATAAAGGCTGTTAACACATTGATTGCTACGTACGAGTATTTCCAAGTAAATTCACTGGGTGATGCAAATTACGTCTAATTTAAATACAGAAAAAAACTGATGCAAATATACTTTTTCCTAAAATAATACTTACAATTTCTCTGTACACGTGTCAGACATTGATAAACATTCACAACAGTCAAGTGACAAGCCGGCCGGCGCACCGGATGCGAAAAGAATAACATGCGAATTCACGTGAAGTTTTCTTATAATTTACAGTGTATATAATCTGTACGCGCTAGGCGCGTACTCAGCACTAAATGAAATGTCGCAATACGCGCTAGACGCGTATTCAGCAATCAATGTGTTAAGCAGTGCCCACCCTAAGAAATATTAAAAAGTAACTTAGTACATTAATTTATTGGGTTGGCCATAACAACCAGCGAAAGATAATAAAAAATGGTCACTTTCAAATATTCAATCCACAATTAATACCCGAACTTCAAAATTGAAACTACACACAGACTGTCTTTGGTAATATAGCAATGCACGCCACTTGGTATTAGGTAAACAGTGATTAGATAAAACGGAAGAAACGTATTGTGGGCGTGTACGTGTGCACAAAGTATTTTTTTCTTCAATTTTGGAATAACCCATTGAAATATATAAACCACATTGTAATATACCTATTTTTAATCAGTGAAGTTAATAAAAAAGTAACGCCCAGATGGTTTGGGCATGTAGAGCGAATGAACGGAGAAAGGAGTGTAAGGAGAATATATGACGCGTATGCGAATGGAAGAAGAAGCCGGGGACGCCCGAGGAAGATATAGCACGATCGAGTGAATCAAATACTTGAGTCGGACCATGCCAGAAGTCCGAATAACAGAAGAGAATGAATGAGACGATGCATGAATGTGATTGAAGCAAGAAGAATATGCCAAGATCAAAATAGTTAGTAAGCTAGCCATTTTCAAAATGTGGTAAGGCCACATTGAAACGATTTACTCTATATGATTTTATTTACCCTACCCAATTTTTATTTTTATTGTGTTTCAAATGATTTAATAATATTTTTGGAAAAAACCGATTACTTATAAATCTATTACGATAATTGAAATTCTTTATTCTTTATTACCGTTAAATTCCGTTTTCCCCCCTTTTAATGATATCACGTTTTACGTTTTATAATGACGTTAAGCTATATAAGTCTATTGCCACTTGTTATTTTGCGGTTATGAAAATGAATTGAAATCCCTCAATTATTTTAGGGAATTACTTTGTTAACGTTTCATGAAAATGCTAAGCGGAGAAGAGATACTTTTTCTTTGTTTATTTATTAAAGATATACTTTGTTCGTTGTTCGTTTGTTTACCTTTAATTGTTACAGGAAATTTAATATAATACCCTTTATTTCTATATGTAAGGTTGTGAAGCACGGAGACTCTTCTCTCAGGATTTTTCTCTAAGAGATGTTCTGAGATTATTTAATGAATGTTTTTTATTATTACGGCATTGCACAACAACGCGTCATAATAATAAAAACTAAAATACTTGCAGAATTTAAAAATAACATTATGAAATTACTATAAACTTTCATGAATGTTTCATCAATAGTTACTGTTTATTAATGATATTATAACTGTATTAGATAATAATGTTATTGTGCTACTCTTCGTCGACAATATAAAACTTTTCAAACTAATAAAAACTATTGAAGACTGTTTTCACAGTCAATTAAATTTAAATAAATTACAAGATTGGTGTGAACTTAACAAACTTCTTCAAAATATTAGTAAATGCCATACGATCAGATTTTTTTAGAATGAATCATCCTATCAACTTTCAATATAGAATCAAAAATATTTTTCTCTCGTCTGTCAACGAAATTGATGATCTTGGCATTGTTATCGATTCTAAATTTAATGTCATTACTCATATCAATTCCATAACTAATAAAGGTTTAAAAATGCGTGGCTTCATTCTTCGAAATGCCAGAGACTTATTACAGAAATATTTCAATACTAAAATTATTATACTCTTCCTTAGTATGATCCGCTCACTAAAAAATTAACTCTGCCTCCATTGAATTTTTTTTTTTTATAAGAATACCGCACAAGAGTCCCAACTGCTCCAAACCGTCTGGAGCCAGTAAGACTATGGCATTCCCAATTGTGGAATGTTGTGAGGCTGGAGGTATTGGGGAGGGGAAGGAGAAGGGAAGACGAAGGTGGGGAAATACCTGGCTATTCAGATCTGGTCACCAAACACGGCTAAAAGCCATTTCAAGCAACGTTTCAATTCTGAATGGTGGTCTTTCACCAGGGCGATACTGACAGTATCTTCCACTCTGGAACGTGCGCAAACATGCCATATATATTTTTTAAATGAATTAATTGTGAAACAACACAAATTAATTAAATAAAAATTACTTGTGCACGCCGGGATTTGAACCCGCGACCTTCGGATTCGTAGTCGAGAGCCTTACCTCTCGACCATGGAGGCCGTCAATAAATTCAACATAAATTTCTAAGATATGTTAACTATAAACTCGATTACCTATTGAAACTAAAAATTACAATTACTTAATGAAATAACTAAAATTATTAAAACTCTCAGATAGAAGACTTGTTTCTGACCTAACTTTTATTATCAAAATTGTTTATGGTTTTATGGACAGCCCTGATATAGTTAGCTTAATTAAATTTAATATTCCAACAACAACAACTCGATCTAAAATTTTATTCAATTGTAACAATAATTTCAGGACGAGTCATTCAAAAATTCTCTATTACCTAGACATAGTAGATATGTTTAAATACTCGGATTACAAAAACAAACAGACGATTATTGTATACATCCTCAAAAATATTAATATAAGTGTGTAGAAAATAAGTATCAGTGAATGTAACATTGAATAGTGAATATGCTGCCACTAACCAGGTATACCCACGCACTGGCCTAAGCCTATGTAGGATTTTGTTTTAAATACATTACAAGTAGGTTTATGTACATGTATTCATATGTATACACGAGTATAAGTTAATATTAATTTTTTTTTTTAGTTTATAAACTTTGTACCTTGTTTGTGTATCAAAAATTAATAAATAAATAAAAAACAAATAAAATGTGAGATATGATTTGAATATTCGCCTTTGTAGCTGGAATGGTACTTACACTGTGTTATTCCTGTATTTGTTCGTTATTTTATCTATATACCTACTGTGATGTGTTTTGTAATTGTTTATTATAACTAATTAAATATGTAAAAGCCCATGTAAGATGTATATAATAAAATAAATAAATAATTCAAACAATCAATAAAGAATCGCATCGCGCACGCCGGGATCTGAATTCGCAGGCGAGGATAGTAACCACTCAACCACGGAGGCCGCCGCTGAAGTTTTTCAAACTGATTTTTCGGGTCTCAAGGAGTAATTTTTTTTATTTGTTTCTGTTTCTATTTAAAACTGGCAAGAACTCCTTTTGGCGAGTAGTTTGATACCCATATTGAAATGTATGGTTTTTCGGACATGTTGCATTTTAATATTGATACTTTGACGATTTATATAGCGCCGTTTTTGTGAAAAATCACCGCAAGGGCGCTGTACAAATACTACTTGCTAGGGTTAATCTTATTATGTACATATACAGAAAACATACTTACCTGGTAGGGCACTCCAGATTAAAACTTAATTAAATTACAATGTTTAGGGCTGAGATGCTATGACTTGACTAATGATGGCTGCACGCACAGGACACATATATTATAAAAAACTGCACATTGCATGACATTGAAGTTACTGTTTAAATCCTATTTGTTATAATGTAATTACATAGAAATATTCATAATAGATAATTAGATTGTAACAAAGGCTGTTGGTGGTTTAAATAAAGTATAATCTACACACAATACATTTATAACTAAGCAAAGAGTATTATGGACGATTTAGCCGGTATTGAGATGGATAGATACACATATTGTCTATTTATTGCAAATCGCCGGAAGTCCCATTGCAAAAGGTACTCTGAGGTTCGTAGAAAAAATATACGATATGGAAAGTGGAAATTGAATCCGGCCGAGGGACTGAGGCCACACAGCTCATTTATTTAGGCTGGTGCTAAAATAAGACGTCGTAAAAATTGAACTGTTTACGTTTTAATTTATTTATTGACGGCTTCCGTGGTTGAGTGGTTACGATCCTTGGTTACGAGTCCGGAGGGCGCGGGTCCAAATCCCGATTTAAAAAAAAAATCGATTAAATTGTGCCATTTCAAAATTTCTTCATTAAAAATAATATGCAGTATATTTGCGGCACGTTCCAAGGTGGAAGATACTGTCAGAATCACCCTGGTGAAAGAAAATTATTCAGAATCGAAACGTTGCTTGAAATGGCTTTAGCCGTGTTTGATTACCAGATCTGAATAGTCAGGTACTTCGCCAACTTTCTCTTCCCCATCTCACTCCCCTCCTCAATACCTTCAGCCTCACAGCATACCCCAATAGGGTATGCAATAGTCTCACTGGCTTCAGACGGTTGGGAGCAATTGGGACTGTTGTGTGGTATCACATAAAAAATAAAACAATAAAAAAATTTAACTTTTATTGACAAATGAATCTAGATAAAATTTTAGGTACACTTCTGTTGAAATCAGAATTATAATGGATAGTGCTATTGGAGTTATTTTTCTAACGGGTAGATAACATCTCTATATATAAAAATGATTTTTTGTCTGTCTGTCTTCGATTTTATCGAAAAATTACTGGACCGTTGTCACGTGGAAAACAAAAGTAGATACCTGCTTAAGAACTTTATTATTTAGATACATTTTGAAAAAAAAACTGCTTAGAATGAAACAAAATTTTTAAATGAATATCTCTTTGTTTAGAGGTAGTAATAGTCGTCACAAGGCATTACTTTCACTGTCAACTCAATTATGGCATGCAAACGAAAAGCGAGAATTCACAACTTCATAACATTATTCGAAAAAAAAACCGAGCAAGGCCGGGTACACGTAATAAAAATAATAAAATAATCCAAATTATTTCTGTAGTTTGTACCAGTTTTAACTAAATATTCTGAAACGAAATTACATAGCCTTTGGGTTGTATATTAATAAACAAAACATTAGGTAAATTACATTACATTTATCTTTGCTCGGAAGGTTTTTTCAATTTGGATGAGTGTTTTAGATTAATAATTATTGTTTATAAAAATAATAAAACATTAGGTATTCATTGTTTGGTTGAACATAATTTTGGTATATTGCGATGTGTAATATTTTAGATTGGAACTACAAAGAGATAAATTGTATTTGTATTATGTTTGAGAAATTTCATTTGATATCTAGGTTTATAAATATTATATCATGTTAAGCAATGAATACAGAAAATAGTTGGGTGTTCCAATGAAAAATATCAAAACCTCAAATAGTATATTCATGCATGGAACAATATTGTCGATTTTGTTTAGCATATAAGTTTTATTGTAAACTAGCTGATGTGTATCTGGCCTTGCTAGGGATTTTACACTTGTCATTAGGGTGCCATAATTGATTTGACAGCGAAAGTAACTATCTGTAACAGTTTTACTGTGCTATTTTCAGCAAAACCGGTCCAGTGATTTTCGAGAACATCGAGGACAAAACCAACTGACAAACTTATATTGTTTTTTTTATATATATAGATAACTTATTGATGTTCATAAACCGCGTTGTTACATTTAATCATTGAAGAAGATAATATTAACAAATCCTAAATTGAACAAGAAACCGGAAAAAAACACAGAAAAAAAAGGGTTTCGGCAGCATCTGGGAATCGAAATTGAGGTATAATATCGATGAAGATGGCGTAAAGTGAACTGCTCTCATTGGCTCAGTCGGTAGAGTGGTTGTCCCGGTAAGACAGGGATCCTAGGTTCGATTCCCAGGTGCTACTGATACCTTTTTAGGTTTCGTGTTTCATTTAGGACTTGTTAATATTATCTTCTTCCATGATTAAAATTTATATGAGTTTGTGTATTTTGGAAGTATGTTTACGAGACATGGAAAGCCTGATGGGGATATTGAAAGAGGGGTTAATGCAGGAAACGTCTTTAACGGAGGACTGAACGCGGTTGGTGCTAACAAAAATTTGTTCAAAGAAGCGAAGCTAGCAGTCCACAATGGAGTGCTGATACCAACCCTGATGTATGGCAGTGAGGCATGGAACTGGCAGAAGAAGGATGAAAGTAGACTGAATGCTGTAGAAATGAGATCTCTGAGACGAATGTGTGGTAAAACCATGTATGATCGTGAGAAAGATGTTGATATTTATAAAAAATGCAAGGGTGATTTAAGCGTTTGAGCATTTAGAGCGAATGAATGGAGAAAGTAGTGTAAAGAGAATATATGACGCGAATGTGAGTGGAAGAAGCCGGGGACACCCGTGGAAGACATGGCACGATCAAGTGAATCAAATACTTGAGACGGGCCATGTCAGAAGTCGGAATAGCAGAAGATAATGTATGGGACGATGTATGAATATGAATGAAACAAGAAGTGTATAAAGTGAAGTTTGGGGGTTCGTCCTCTCTCCCTACCCCTGCGGGGAAACGGCGTGTTAGTTAGTTAATCTATACGCTACCGCTCGGCTCTGACGTCATAGATACGGCCCAGGGTGCGGTCGCGAAAGATATTGACAACTATGTGACGTCATCTGATAAAAATCCCTTAACGGCACTCAACACATCAAATTGAACCCGTTTTCAAGAGTTAAAAATAATGCTACGGTAAATAGCACTTAAGATAGCACGATAGATGGTGAAAGTTGTTAAAAAAATGACTGGAATTGTTCATTCTTCATTTCCATATTGGAAGGGAGTGCAGAAGGAAAAAAGTGGAGATCGTGTCATCTCTTTTCTTTTAAATGAACCTGTATGGTTTTAATTGGTCTTAAATGTAAAAGACGGGGCACAATGCCGACATTGTCTCAGGCTAGGAAACCAGGTCACCTTGTTATCGCAACAATCTGTAATTGAACAATTGGTAACTCTACTACGGCGAGACGTTTAGCTTTCAGCCAAACAAAACAGTGGCGAGCGACCAAATTTACAGAAGAGGAGAGGCTGTAATTGCTGGTAATATAAGTGCCATTGCCATCACTGTTTTAGAGAAACACGTTGTTTTTTTAGAAATGCGAAAAAACCGAAGCCAATGAGACTATGGCATCCCCAATTGAGGTATGTTGTGAAACTGAAGGGTATGTGAGGGGAAGGAGATGAGGAAGAGAAAAGCGGGGAAGTACCTGGGTGTTCAGATCTGGTCACCAAACACGGCTAAATCCATGTCAAGCAACTTTTCCATTCTGGATGGTGGTCGGGCCCTCCGGATTCGTAGTCGAATACCTTACCCTTGGACCACGAAGACCGTCGAAGTAAATTTATGGTATAATTATCGAATTGTAAATTGAATGAAATCATTTAAAATTAAAGTGTTGAGCAAAAGAACGAGTAGTTAAAACGACCAGCTCTATTGCTCTAAGACTATTACTTTTTAAGGCATAACCGTTTTACGTGATTTTTTCACAAAAGTGGCAGAATAAAAATATTATTCACATTATTACATTGGTAACGCAGTACAACAATCTGTGGAATATACTTAGAGTATTGGAAACTGCTAAACACTTCATATCTATCGTTTGAAACGAAGGTCTATTCTGGTTCTTTTTTAAGGAAAATTCCTTACCTTAGGCTTATCTAGTCTTTGGACTTCTTGGTTCTCTCGGATGACAGCTGTCATTCAGCGAACGAGATTCTTTTAAAATATCAATATTTGCGTAGTTTTAACTAAATAAAAACTCAATATTATTGTAAGTATTGAAATTAAACGATATTAATGGGTTATTTATGGCAGAATAAACCTATTAAATTAACCGAATTAACAGAATTGCGATGTTTGTAAAGTACCTACGCCAAAAGCTAGAAATGTCAGATAAAAGTGATTTAAATTCTAAAAATAATAATAAACTGCACGTGTTAAGTATTTGTGATTTGCCTATTAATAATACTGTGATAATTAAACCAGAAACTCCTTTTAAAATGTATTTTCATTGACATGGAATCGGAATCTGAGTTAAGCAAAATGTATTTATGACTAAGGAAAAGGATAATGAATTTTAGTTAAAAGGAACCGGAATAGGACTCTCGTATACCTAAGGACAGGCATGCATCAAGATTGACATATTGGATACATTTAAAGTGAAAAATGCGTTATTTCAGGGATGCATCCACTCAGCAACATTATTAATTATAATTAAATGGTAAATACATAATGCTTAAGGCTCTTGATGGTTGGAAAAGTGGAAAAAAAATAGGGTTCCAAAAATTTATAATCTTCGACATGCCCATGATAGTACACTCGTCGCATTTTCTGATGAAGAAATTAAATATCTCCTCGCTAAAATAGAAGAAGAACGTTATAATCTTAGTCTACTGACCAACAATTCTAAAACCAAACTAATGGTGATGACAGTGTTACATAACGCATATACCCTATAAATTACTAGCCACTCGTTAAGTTAGCACCCCTAGCGTCAAAAATAGACATCACTCTTACGCGGCTACCGGTTCCCCCACGCTCGCTGCAGCCGCCATTCTCTCCTCGCACCCGGCCTAGTACGCATCTTTCTCTGTGGACCCGGGCTTGTCAACATCCTCTCCGAGGTGCACCATCCATCATGGACTTGGCGATGGAATATTACCCGGACGCACGACCGACAACCATCATTCCCAACCGTGAGCTGTATCTTGATTATCCCCTTTACATTGTGTTGTAATTCCATTTCGAGCCACATTTAACAATGCCGTTCGTAGAGTTATTTCAGAGAGAGAATCTTAGATTACCCGTAACATTTTTGTAACATTTAGGTTAGCATGATCCCTTTGTGTAATCTTACTATGCCTGTGTCCTTTTATACCGAGTAAACAACTGATTACTGAAAGCATCTGAGAGTTTTAATTAATAAAGTCTCGAGTCACAATCCCCAATTATAAGACTGACTGTCGATTCACGATCCTGAAGAAGAGCTCTGAGGCCTGCCGATTGTGAGCTAGTCGTATGTCCCGAGCTGAGCTCCCTGGAAGAAAACCCCTCTCAGGGCATACACACACACACACTGTCTCCCGCAGATTCACCTTCCCAACCTTCCTCCTTACCTTCTCCCGCATTCCCGCTTTCCCCGCACAAATCCGTAAGTTAACATTGGCTTCCCAACCTCGGTGCTTTCTTTGGGAATTGGAAACAGACTCCATACATTGAACTTGCCGCAATTATTCTTGTTGCAAACATAGTTCCTGCTCATAGGATGCTTTCAGAATTGGTATAAATGTCTCTTATTGTATTGTATCTTCTCCCTGTAAATTGTTCCCACAGCAATTTTTTTCTGGAATCATCTCTAAACATGTTCAAAAAAAACCCGTTAAAAACGCGCCAGATTTTTCTAGAAACAATTTCGAGACGCTCGACTGAAACCGTTAAAAAAAACGCGCCAATACATTCTAGAACATTTCATGTCACGTGACGCGACGATCGCATCGGGAACGTTCGACAAAGCGCGGCAGAATTCTGGAACATTCGACCGAATTCTTTTTCTCAACCAAACTCGTCTGAAGTTCGCTTGAACAATCTCCAGACGCAGCGCGTCGTAGCATTGTCAAGTTGGCAAAATTGAATCTATACCGACTTGCAAATTAACAGAATAGGCAACTTTACAGTCCCTTTTGTCTCTCTCAAGTTGCCTAGATCAAGTCAGCTGATTTTTTTTTTGACAGCTCCATAAACAAACAACTCGCGCCGTCCCTTACGTTGCAATCGGCTTTTCAACAATTAAGTAATTTTCAATAAATAAGATCTCAAACACATCATTAAGTCCTTTTGTCCAGTAAACAACAGGTACAACTAATTTACAACAAGGATTACCTACTTAAATTTCCTCAAATAATTCTCGCAAATATGTAACATTGTGTTTACATATTGTATCGTGATACCTTATTAAGTGAATAAAAACCCTCTGACAGTGACTATAATAATAAAAAATAAGCCAAAGACAATTAAATCAAGTGGTACTTTAAATTTATAATTAAAAATATTACGCCAGTGTTTCTAAAAATAAACTTCAAAAATAAATTAATGACGAATTTTTATCTCTTTTCGAGTTTCTCTCTTAAAAAAAAAAATCAATAATCAAGGAAGTGATTGTCAATTACCGGTTCCCTAAATCTAATTACGGGCCTAGTGTCAATTAACCTCAAATTTCAACAAGTGTAAAGTGATTTTTGAAAATTACCATTTTCTAAACTAGAATCTTGGCAATTTTTTCAAGTTTTAAGTAAAAGTTACAAAAGTGAATAGTGAAATTTAAAATATCTTCCCCCTAAACAAATCCCTGGCCAATTTTTGTTAAATTTCAAACACTTAGAAAAATCAGAGGTTCTCAACTTTTTTTCTAAGTCTAAAAAAAAAATTTTTTTTTTTCTCTCTCCTTTTTTTAAAATTTTAATTTTCAAAATGGAATCCACACCTGCCTTGGGTATCATCGCCAACATTCACCAATCAAACAAGGACACAATTCTTCAAGCATTGCGCGACAGAAACCTGTCTCCACAAAACAAAACTAAGAAAGCTTTAATAAAATACGCACAGCTTTTCAACACAAAATACATCAAGGCCCAGCCCTTCAATTCCATGCAGCCCGGTGAAGGAGAAATCATTCCTCAAGAATACAAGAATACCATCTCGGTCACAGAGGAATTAAATATAAACTACGACCAATTTCATCATAGTGGAAAGTCAACCACTCCACACTTACAAACCTCTGTCTTCCCTCGAAGATTACGTTTGGAAACTGGACTGAGAAGAATCTCAGATTCAGTATACGCTCCTTCTGACATTTATGTCAAATACAACATGAAGGACATCGTTAAAGCTGGAAATATGGAAACAGTAGAAACCATATCCCATGCTAACTCATCTATACCTTACTGGCAAAATCAACAATTGCCACATGTTGCGAATGTCGCAGAAACATTCACTATTTAACATGTAAGAAAACCTTACATTTTTGGAAAGTTACATTAGTGTCAGGTGTAATACTTTCCTCTTGTAACATAATTGTATATAATCAATCGTCTGTTTTGTTTTCAATCTCTGTTTTCATTCTTCATTTTCACTCTTGACGGACACCTTTTTTCCTTTTTTTTGAAACTGTACACTTCAAAATAAGGAAATCACCTTTGTTGTCGGTAATTATTTCTGGGAAGCGCACCCAGAGGTGTTACTCTACCCTCTTACTTTAACAACGTTTCCGTCCCATCATGTCATGTGTAAATATTCAATTCATCTCTGTGTTTGTCTTTTCTTGTGCAACCTTTTGTCATTTTGTTTGTTCAAATATCTCACTCCTCGAGAGTACATACGTACAAAAGTCATTGACTTTTGTTACACACCCAATTACAGTAACCAAAACTCTGGTTAGGATTTTCAGTCAAATGCAAGTGTAAATTCCCGCTGTGGTATCAACATTCTGACTCAAAGATCACACCTGTTGAACGAAAGTTATAACGGGTAAATGTTTTGTTTTTTCAATTTTTCCAAAATTGAATGGCGCTCACACCCAAATTGCTCTTTTATTTTCCCATTTTTCAGAACTCGACACTGACACGTCAATTCTGAAAAACGTCATTGGCATAATGAACAATCTTAAGATCGGTTCCCCTCACTAATGACAATTACTTTGTATATCTATTGCCTTGTTATTCCAAGTATGTAAAACCTAAAGTGGTCTTGGATAAGCCATGGTAATATGTCCCTTGTTAGGTTCATGTCTTGTATTGTCCCTAATTCATTTTGTGCTGCGTAAACTTAGCCTTATAACTAAGTCATCACAGTAACTCTCTGGCAAAAGAGTAAGTAAAACCAATTCGGTCTCTTCTGCAAAATACCTTGCTCTGTGTAAGTAAATATTTTACCATCACTTTGCTCCCCTCGTTACAATTAGAGTTTTAAAACCATTTAGGTCTCTTTTGTACTTGTTTTTTGTATTATTTAAAATGTACATTTTACGCCGTGTTAAGGACTGTTAATTCAATCATTAAATATATGGTATTAATGTTAACCTCGCCGTCTGTATTGAAATGGGTACCTTTTGAACGTAATTGTTGTATTACATGATACGTGTGAACGTTAAAATATCTACCATGATACGAGGAGTCGTCATAATCACTCTTGTTGTCAACTATGTTGACATTTAGGTAAATTTGTTTCATTAAATTGTCATAAATTCCTAATTTTTTTTTACCGTCTTTTCAATACTGGGCAACCCTTGCAAATCGTTCAATTTTGCGCGATACGTGGAGACGTAATAAAACTCACCATGATACGTGGAGACGTAATAAAACTCACCATGATACGTAATAAAACTCACCATGATACGTGAAGACGTTATAAAACTCACCATGATTCGTGCGAACGACATAATATCTTTTGGCTTTTCTTGAAATAAAGTTTGCCACATTTGTTGTCTATCGAACTAAATGTTTGATATTTTGTGATACTTGTATAAAACTTGTAACTCGTTGTCTAGGAAACGATTAAGAAAACTCCTAGGTTTGTGAAATTTGAACAAGGGTCTGTCATTTTCCCACAAACGTGTAGAAGATTAAAACGACCCCTAGCCTGTATAACTGTGTATGCTGTAATCATCATTCATTTGTACAAATGTAATGAGTCCAGAACCCTGCTATTTACTTTCCTTCATTCTCCCCAAGAGATTGAACCTGGACTCTAGCCAGATCACAGCAGATTTCTGTACTCAATTTCCTTGTCACCCAAGTGAAATAAAATGATTCATGTATTTGGAAATTGTACGTTACGCTCTCAGCATAACGTCTGTCAAATAGGTCAAACCTCATCCATGAATTATTTTCTCAACTTCACCCTCAAAATATCTTACCTTGATAGTAATATATTGTCACCGCCTCAGCGATTACATTGACCACAAAGGGTCAATTGCTTTCAAGTGAGATATGTGTAATTATGTACAAACCTCAGTTCTTGTATCAGTGGATATGTATTCAATGCTACTGCACTGAATGGACTATATATTGTCACCTTTGATGCTGAATACTGGTATTTGTATATAATTAAAGACTTTCAGCTCAGTTGTTTATTTCCTTTTTGTTCGTTCTCTCTCTCTGGAATTCTCTAAATGCGGTTAACCTACGTTCTTTTCTCTCTTACAACACACTTGTTTCTCTCCAAACTTTTGCATCATTGGTCTACCAGGCAGGTAAACTTCAAGAATTTTGTTTTAATAATAATTTCCCCCTGGACTAAAAAAAAAAAGCCCAGCAGCCTTCTTCATCATCAGCCCAGCAGCCTTCTTCATCATCAGCCCAGCAGCCTTCTTCATCACCAGCCTAGCAGAACTTCACCCCATCACCACAAACTGTCACGGAGGTTCATCATCTCCAACCACAAACATAAAAACACCCGACCCTGCTTACCATAATCAAGCTGGAGTCGTACGTGTAGTTGCGAACCAAGTTGTCTCATAATACATAAACACTTTCAAAACGACCTTTTGGACATGTCAGTC
>JAHDVE020003798.1:0-28531 GCA_022606495.2 Halesus radiatus | reverse complement strand
TTATTAATGAGAATATATATGAATGTATGAGATTGGGATATATATTATACATATTCAAAAGTAAAAAAAAAAAAATATACATATCTATAAAAAAGATATGTTAAAATTTTTAACTTAAAAATATTGACATTCTTTTATAAAACAGAAAGAAATTAAAAAGAAGAGTTGAAAATTCAATGAGACATTAATTCATCAGTATAAGAACATATTAATTCTGTTATTTTTAATTACCTCATTAACTTATAATTTCACTTTATTTTTTTTATTGTCTTTATTAATATAATAAATTTTTACATAAATATTCCTTTTTCAGCTTAAAATATATCAGCTTCTTTGCTTTGCTTAGTTTTGTTTTAGTTTTTTTTTTGGCTAAATTAAAGTTGAAATCCATTTAATATTGTTTTTATATTTAAATAAAAACAAACAGCGGAGAAAAATATTATCTCCATAATTTGAATTTATATAAAAAAGCAAGTGACTTGTTTGTTCATGATTATCTTTGATGGTCAGACCTTTTAATCCTGTACATATTGAAAAATTATGAATATCGTGATAAAAAAAATTTAAATAGAAAATCAGTTATCACAGCTGTCAATATTTGAATATTTTGAGAGTATTGCTATATTTGTTATTATTATTGCTACATAAAAATAATTTTTATAACTCCAATTTCATGATTTGTTGCAAATTTAACAATATTTTCCGATTGTAGATATATGTTTAGTATATTACCAATATCATCAACATTGTTGTTTGTATAAAATTATAATAAATAAATAATCATTTGATCTGATGATCTTCAGTCGTTGATTTTTGAAGAATCGCACTTCGATCCTTCTTCTTCAATCGAGATGTTTTCGATCGAACATAATACATCTGCCCAGCTTGTCAAATTCTTGAATTCACAGTCCAGTTTGCAACAATGCCATTTGTAGTCTTTTTAAGGTTTTGAATACAACTATTCGTCTATGTTTCGAAGTCTTTAGCAAGGCATAGATACTGGGCAAACGTCGCCAACTTCCTCGATAAAGGGAGAACTTGTGTCAAAGGTAGCTTAACTTTTGTCGAAATTTGGTGATACTATTGGAATCACCGGATTTAGACTTTTCTGAGATTGGATGATCTGTTATTCAACAAATTTGAAGAAGTTCTGCTCGTCTTTGACCCATCCGTATTTTCGAAATTTGACGGTCAGAGACGTGTATCTATTTTTGACTGTATGTTCCGTCCTCTAGTTGTTGAGGTTTCTGGAAATGAGTGCCCATTTTTTCCCTTCTTTTCTTATCGTTTTAATTAGTATTAGATCTTCCTCCAAAGTCCACCCTCCTCTGTATTTTTAAAATAATAATGATAATAATTTTTTTTAAAATATAGGTAAGTATGTTTAAAAAAATGAGCAAATATACCTTTTTTTGGAAGGGTCTAAATGGTTAACCATCTCTATCGACACTGTTTTGCATTTCTAAAGTACCTCCTTTGCGAAGTGCAATAGAGTTATCGAGAAATATCATTCCACTTATTGGTTTGAGATTAAGAACTAAATAAATAAATAACAATAACGGAAAATATTCAGAGGTTTTACTTTAATTATCAACAAGTGTTAAAAAAATAGAGAAAATAGACAGAATTAAAAAATAAGTCTAAAATCAACATTATATCTCCAAAACCTATATTCAATATAATAAATATGTGTAAATATATTAGTTAATTTACGAGATTGCTGAAGTCAAGATCATATCCTCCTCTTCTCCCCAAGGACTGCTGATCTTCTTGCCGTACTTTTGGATGTTTTGGAACTGGTATTCGTAAACATCTCTTGATTTAGTTGGAAACAACTAAGTAACAACTGTCCAATCATCATCACACTAAAAGTTGTTGAAAGATAAATAGATAAACAATATTTTTAGGTAACAATAAAACAAATAAAAAAATATAAAATATGCATTTCTAATATAAATGTGGATACCCCACATATATATAAAAATATTATAAATGTATATTTGAACTTTTTTAAAATGGACAATTTTTTAATATTTAATATATGTTTTTTTATTTAAGATATGCTTACGAATTATTCGATTTCTTTATTGATACATCCTGAATGCAGAATTAAAATCCACAACATTATTCGAAGTTAATGTTCTTGCCATAACTCCATTCGTAGTATCTTTTTAAAAAACCTATAAAAAAAAATATAAAAAAAATATAATACATAATAAGATAAATATAGATATACATATATTTTTATAAATAAGCCATGTGTAAGATTATCAAAGTTGGATGAAATTACTTCTTGGAAAATGTAGAATAGAAGGATTTGACATTGTTGGGAGATAGTCTGTCGAGTTTATAGGCCGATACTTCATATTTTTTGATTGCTTAGCACACTATCCTTTTCCAGTCAACCATTTATAGACTGTTTATAAATTTTTCTAGATTCGCCAACAAACAATTATTGTTTTGATGTTATTTTCCCCCAGATTAACAATTGGCCTGTTCTTCAATATCATTTACTTTCATCTGTTTTTATGAGGAATATATTTTGTTAATATTTTTAGGAAAAGTCAATGGCTTTAAAAAAACAATAGATATAAATAGTTTAGTAGAGATAATACTCGTTCTTCAACTTTGGATTGTCTGATATTTTTGGAATAGAGTTGGCTAATTTTTGATTTGAGGTTTCTTACGCCGGATATATGGTGGAACAACACTTTTTTGTAGGTTTATCCCTTGTTGTTTTTTGTTTTGTTTTTTTAATGAATGATATCTGTTTTTTGGTTTATTTTGTGTGTGTGATTTTTGACTGTTAATTTACTAATTGTATATATATGTATTTTGTAACTATATAACCACAGAGAATCAAAAATGTGCTTAAAAAAAAAAAAAAAAACATCATCATCATAAAATTTTTTATATAATATAATCAGATTGATTTTCAACATTTTCGAAACAATACAATTCTGAATCGACCGACTATCGATAGTATTTCTTTATATTTTTAATGTTTGTTATGATATATGTATATAAATTATATTATATCATATTATGTTTCATTTTTTTAATACAAATAGTCATTAAAATTGTTGGGTTATTATGGCTAATTTATTCAATTTTTAATTAAGTAACTATTTCTTTCTTATATGTTTGTTGCATCTAATTTATGTTTTTATAAAATATCTTAAAAGGGTGTTTTCAACTACTTTCAATATGCAAATACCTGCAGGCTAATAATATAATAAGGGAGAAAAATAAATACTTTTTCAATTTGTCTCAGACAATGAAGTTAACTATGCATACAATTCTTCAAAATCATAAATTTGTATCTTGAACACAAGCAAATATTTTAAGGATGGCGATCGTATTGGATGTATAGTTATATATATATATTGATATATTATAGATTTCCTTTTTAAGTTAGCATATAGTTAAATACATAGATTTTATCACCCAATTGTTTTTTATGTTTGTTTTTGTTGATGATTTTATAATTAGTTTAAGGAATAAAATGATATCCAAATATCACTTATTAGAATAATAACAATATATCTTTTTTTTTATTGAATCTATCTAATTGCTTATTTTTTATATAAAATTATGTAAGTATTCATGATGACGCCATACATACAATATACAAATATTCATACATATATATGTAATGTATTTTTATAGACGGTTTGTTCTTTGAATAAGATTGTTCGGATTATACAGTATTTTTGTGTCTTCAAGTTTCAAATAATTAAGATATTTCATCAAAATGAAGAAAAAAAAAAAAGAGTAGTAATGGAGGCATATATGAAAAATATGGGGAAGAATATTATTGAAAATAAATATTGGGAATATTTTTTTAACGATTTATAAAAAATAAAATCGGAAACCTTAAAAAGTGTTGAAAAAGTTATTAAAAAATCTGATGTAGATATTTTTATAAGATTTTATTTACGATAACAAAAAATGAGTCTAAATAGTCAAAAGGTTTGCCTTTATAAATAATTTTAATCAGATATGCCAGATTTGTATTTACTTTAAATGATGCCCTGTTCCATACAATTAGGCAGAAGGTGATCCAAAATATGATATTTTTTTGTCTGAATCGAAGTTTGGAAATCAGTCAATAAATGATACTTATATATATATCCCTATTTTTTGGTATTTATACAATTTTCCTTCCGTATATTGTATGAAAAAAATTAAAAATAAAAAAGTTAACAAAAATAAAAATATAAAACTAGAAAAAATATATCATCGTCAATTTAGATATATCTATTAGTATTTTCAAACCTTATTTCGTATTTTAATAATAATAATATTGCTTCTATATATTTTAGAAATATAAACCTATACATATATATATTTTTTACAAAGATAACTTTCCAAAAAAATATTATTCTAAGGGTATCTGTTATCACTCATCTTCATCGTCATCGTCTCGAAGTGCCAAGCCTCTTGCTTCTCCCAGCCTCGAAGTAGAGATGCCCTCTTCATTAACCAAGTCACTCATATCCTACTCCACAGGAACAGCAGGCTTACTAGCAGAATCACTCAACATACACTTCAGTAATCGGCAGAAACCAATCGCCAGTATCACTATCGAACACCATATTAATATAGTGTTTTTTGAGTTGTTAAATTCAGTCGGAATAGTTACAGAAGGCGGAGGATTAATTATAGGATGCATATCAGGTTTAGGTGTTATTGTCTTGTTCGGACGACGAGGAAGGGTTGGTCGGGTGGGCTCAGCAACTATAGGTTTATTTCCTAAATTTTGAGAAGGCTGTGTAGTTGAAGGGGTCGGTTTCGTTTGGCTATCTGTTGGATACTTTGGGGGCGCAGAAGGCTTAATGATATCTGGTTTTTTCACATTAGGTAGATTGTTTGGAAGGGCAGGTTTTTCCAACTCGACAACTGGGACCTTTTCGATGCCATCCTTATTTTTTGTAAATTCCTTTTTAGTAGTTTTAAACTGATTTCCCTCAAGATGAAGGATTTCGGAAGTTAAATCATAGTCTTTGACTTCCGGAGCGAACAGTACTGTGTGTTTGACTGAAATTATACCATTACGCTCATTCTTATTGAACAATACTTAATTAGTCGTTTAAGATTTCGACGCCTCGGATGAAGGTAAGGTTGGTTCTATCTTTGACGGAGATACGCTTTTATTATTATCTTACTCGGATTTGACAGGCATACCTTTAAATGCTGAACTATCATTGTTTTCTTCAACTTTGCTTGCTAAATTTGATTAAACTTTACTTTCTGGCTTTGCATTGATGTTGTTTTTGCTTAATTCTGCAGGAGTGGGTTTCTGTTGTTGCTCGATGGTAGATTGATATTATTTCACCTATTTTGGTGCTTAAGAGCCAGGTTGCGGCTGCACTGCCCGATTCGGAAACAATATAGTTGAAGTCAAATCAGACTACTTAATTTCCGGAAGGCCTTAGTTGGTCTTGGGAGTTATCAGAACTTTGCTTTGATCCTTTGAGAATACCATATTCTCAATGCCATTATTCAATGTTAAAGATGTGATTGGACGAGGAGTGTTCACTGGTTATGGAGGCGCAATATTATAAACACTTTCCAGCTTTAGAAAGATAATTATGATTGTTAACAAGCCAAATGACCGAGCCATGCCTAGGTGTTTTTTTTTATAAATAGCTACGGATGTAGAAAATTAAAGTATTATAAGTACTATTATTTAAAAAATACTTTAATATGAATTATATACAATATCAAAATTAATAACAAACAAAATAACACATGATGATAAGAAAAAATATAAAATCATAAAACTATGGTTTTTTTATTCTCAGTCGCTTCGTTAGAAATTGCCATTATTTACCTGCATATGTATTTTCTCTCAAAACCTGTTAATGGCATTTCTTATTTAATGGTCTAAACTAACAAAATATTTTTCGACAATACATATCAAAATCAATATTTCAAATAAGGCCATATTATTGTGGAAGAAATTCAATAAACCAATCATTAATTGATGCTTAATTTCCCAAGAAAATTAATTTTTGTGCAAATAGGTCGATAAATCATTTTTTTTTAATTATTATTAAGAAAAATATCAAAGATTTAGGGAAGAAAGCAAAATGAATAAACAAGTAGAATTAAATTATGAAACCAATACTTTGGAAAAATCAGTTTTATTGGATAAAACAATATAAAAGCTAGAATAATATTAAAAAAAGTACTAGTATTATTTTTTAATTTTTAATTTCTAATAGAGTCATCAAAATGCAGCGAATTCTTTTGATCTCTCGAGTGGCAACAATTTTCCTCCCTTTTTTACTCCTCCCTCTTCCGGATAGCCCACTGTACCAATAAAAGAACGTCAATCTCTCCCTCGAATAGCAAGTCGGATCATCATCCACATCGCCGGAATCAATGCTGCTTCTTCTCGCCATGATCCTCGCCTATTTCTTGAACGGCATGCACTCCAAAGGCCTCAAAGAGAACGTGAGGCAAACAATAATCAGCATCAGCTACAGTTATTTGCTGTGGTTGCTGGAAAGAGAGTTGGAATATGGGCTAGGTATATACGGGATGGCTTATCAGGAGTTGTGCGTACTGATCAGAATGGTGTTGCTGGTGGTGAACTTCGATATAAACTTAGTTGAACTAAAATCGCTTTACTCAGCATCGAAGAAACTGCATTCGGTTTGAGCGTCATAAATTTGAATAATAGATAAGAGCGTGTCGCTATTGTGTGTGTATTATAGATAATATTATTCAGTATAGAATAATCTGTATGAATGAACTTCTTGACATTTTATGCATTATTAATTAAAGTTAAGACAAAGATTAAGATATAAATATAGTTATCGTAGAGAAAATAAATTATGAGTCATTTTTTGAATTATAAAAAAAATAGTAAAAACAACCCCCAAAAAAAAACTAATTTATATTTTAGAATGATAATGAACCAACCATATTAAATTTTCAAGCTCTTATTATTAACTAATGATTATTAAAACAAGAAAAATACTCATAAAAAAACACACATAAGTTTTTCATAATTCATAATGCTACGAAGTGTATAAATATGCGACGATTAATGATTTTATTATATTAATGGTGGATTCTCTTAAACATTATTTTATTAAAGTATTTTTATATATCATAAGTGTCATTCTCTATTTTTATTTTCTGATGAGGATTATATTGTTTCCTTGTTTCTATTCATTTATCGATTTTATAAGGTATTTATGCTGCTCGAACTTTCCCGCAAAAAGATATCTTGTTTTCGACCAACTTCGTCTATTTTATTGTTTGTCAAATGTGATGACTAGATGGTGTGAAGATTAGGACTCATTTCGTCAACATCTATTCGATTATTGATGGTGGATATTAATGGATTTTGAGCTGTTTTCGTTGACTTTTGTTTTTCAAACTTTCCTTTCCTAAAACTGTTTTGCTTGTTATATTTCTTGTTTTGGTCCTGCTCTGTCCAACTTGGCAGTGGCTCCTTAATGATTCTGATGGACTCATCTTAAAAGCCGAATTCGAGTGATTAGTTCTGGAAACAAAATATCTCTCTCTTTATATAGTCTTTGATCAGTTGATCCTCCTCTTGCAAACCATTTTTATTACTACTCTTATGCTATCGTTTTTGTGGTTTGCCCTCGTTCAATGCTGACCCTTCTGATGTCTCAGGATAATATTGTTTTGTCTCCCTTTTTGCTGCATTATTAATAAACTTATTGGATAGCGGGTTAGTCGAAAGCACGGTGGATCCTTTACCATTGCTCTGAATCGTGCTTGCTCTTCGATCCTATTTCTCATGGATGGGCTACTTAAAAAGAGGACTCAAATAGAGTTTGAGGCGGAACTGTTTACTACTATTCCAAAAATGTTGCTGTTTTTGGTTCACGGCTTAAGATTACTGAAAGACTAGCTTGGGTTGAAGGCTGAAATGTCTCTTCTTTTTCGAAGTTTGTGTGTCGATAGATTATTTTTTGTTTTTCTTGGGAGTGATTAGATTCATAGGCTTAGGCTTGTAAGGAGAATTGTTGACGTTGTTGATGGGTTCGTGAGAGTTGGAAGTGGGAAAATATTTTTTAGAGTGCGTCGGTATATATTTTATGGTTGTATCACTCAGATCATTTTTTGTTGGTTCATGGAGTCGCTGGTTATTAGATTTAGAAGCATGAGAGTGTTATTTTTTAGAAAGATGATGTTCTTGGGAAAAATTCTTAGCTCTGAACATATTGGCCGGTCTGGTCTTTGTTATCTATTCTTTGAGCATGCTATATATTTTATTTCTTATTTTTAATATAATAAATTAATATGTGTATATATATTTTTTATAACTTTTTCATAAATAATAACGCTATTGTATTTTATTTGCAAACCCATTTACTCTAATAAATAATTATACATAAGTACATATTTTTATTTGTTTTGCCCTCTTTCATAAAGCAACAATAATATAAAATTTTAGAAAAAAATATATAAATAAAGATGGACGAACGATTCACTAATTGGTTTCCACTAGCTTTCTCCGTATAGTTGATATATCTACTAACTAAGTTTATTTAGATCCCTGTTCAGCTCCACCACCCACAACTGTTTTCAAGATATTGTGTTGGATTCTATCAACTTTCTTGTCAAACTGTTCCCAATCCGGATGACTCTTTGTGAATTTACGTCTGTTATAGCTCAGAAAAACTATGGCAAAAATGCTAAACAGGACACCCCACAACGCTCCCCACAGCGAAATATGAGTAATTATAGTGGAATAGTGCACCTACACCTTGACTGACTTCGAAGACAACAACATGTTGATACTGAGCATATTTGCAGTATTGTAGATGCTGACATTGGAATTTTGAAAGTTCTGGTGCAGTAGCACCAGCTGGGTCGAGGATTTCTTTTTGAAGGTTGTGAGGTAATTCGGGAATACTTCGTAGATGGTTGGCTCAAGAATGATTGAGACTCTATTGTAGAGGTAAGGAACGAGAAAGAAATTAAATATCTCGCAAGTAGGTCCAGTAACAACTAAGTTACCAGTCGAAAAATCGACAGATGGCTGCTTCTCAACGAAAAGAAATATCCTGCCTCCTGCGGTCATCCGATAAATTTATTGTTGACTTGCGCAGGAACTCTGGTTTACACACAAGTTGATCGAGAACCGGGGATACCATGCTTCATAGGAGCCATAGAGAAGGCCTTGCAGCATGACGGCAGAGGCATTCAAGCAGCTGATATTCTGATAATTGCTAGTCAAGTTTCCCATCCACGAAGGAATGCAGTTCGGGATCATAGGAATTTCTGTTGTTTGGGATGGCTGTCCGAGAATCTGGTAGGTTTGAAGAGAGGTGATCGTAAAGTAGTTCGGGTTATTCAAAGTTTGATTCAAACTCTGGCCATAAATAAAAGCTATAGCCATATTGGGTACCGTTGTCGGGGACTATGAGAGGGGCAGTTCATAGTTGCTGAGTTTAGGGACGTTGTTTACCAAAAACTCGCTAAAGTCGTAAATTGTGTATGTGAGAATCAAGCTTATTATGATGATTGACCCCATCTTAGATTTTTTAGTGGAGATTGGAAACGATTGGGGGACCGGAATATAGGAAAATATGTCCAACAATATTAAAAATCGAGACAGCTTACTGGGTTGATCACTTTCCTCGAGCTCATTTTGTCTCGCATCGTACTATTGTTCTCTCGCACGAGCGTTTTCTCTTTCACCAGACATATATTTTATTCTTTTTATTTCGTTACTATTGAAGTTATATTGATAAAGTTGTCCATTAAATAAATAAATAAAAAATATTTTTTTAAATATTAATCACACCAGCAAATGCTTTAATTGATTATTTTTTTAATATTAACATAATTAAATATATATCAGTATTTAGGGAAGTAAATAAAAAATAATTAATTCGTTACATTATATTTGCTCAATAATTAATACATACATAAAAAATATATACATATTAAAAATAAATACTTATCCCTCATAATAATAAATCGAATTCTTTTTATTTTTATTTTGTTGAAATCAACTGGCAGCAGATTTCAGAGTCTATTGGTTAAGTTCAGAAAAGATTCCAACGTCCAGAATCTGTTTAGATTTGCCATATGGTTCCTTTGAGAACTTGATAACCTCTTCATAGAAGACGATGTAAGTGAAAAGATCAGCAATGATTTCTGGGTTTTTGTTCACTTATTTATTGATCATGATGAAATTCATTGTGCTTTTAATGTAATGTGATATGTATCCTATAAAAATGAATATATATGTATATGTGCATGTTATATATTTATAATGGTGTTATAACATATATTTTATTTGTTTACCATATAATATCTCTTTATTTGCAGGATGGAACTGATTCATGAATCCGAGCAATCCAACAATGAAATAGTTTGGTTCAAATGGCTCTTTTGGGTTCTTTCGTATGAGAGATTTTAGTTTTTTGTTGAAATCCATATTGAATATCTAAATTAAAAGTATTGTGGTGATTGATGATAAACAAAATAGTATTTATTATATTTAGTGTATTTTTTTACATTGAGAGAAATTGATGTGAATATGATGAGAGGAAGGAATTCGATCGATTTGGCTGTTATATAAATCTTTCGAAGGGGTTCGCTCATTCCAACATGGTTACAGAACTTCGAAATAAGCGAGAGTAGACATGTTTAGTTGGCTATTTTTTCATCATCCATCATATCCGCAGTATACTCCCTGTTGGCCAGCTCATTCAGAATCGTCTTATTAACATTGTCAAGCACTAAGAAGAGTCTGTTTGAACCCACCTTCGCCAGCATTTGCAGCTCGAGACAGATCAAGTCTCTTAATAGAATATACTGACCGATCTTCATGAGGTGAATAGTAATGGTTGTGCATAATCCTTTCAGAGTCTTCTTGAGATTGAAGACGACCTGTTAATATCTTTCATTGAAGGAGTTGAAATGTTTGAGGGAGTTGAAGCTTGAAATTAAAACCTTTCTTGTGGTTTCATCGCATTCTTTATCAATAATTTTTACAATGCTGTTCATGTTGGTTAATATTATCACACTCAACAAGTGATCAAGGCCTTGCAATCCACTAATGCCAATACATTTGTGGAGTACTCCGAGAGTTTTGAGCGTAAAGACCTCCCGACCAGTGACGGCATCGTAGAAAGCGTGAGTCGAGGTCAAGAATATGCATTTTTTGAAGTCGGTCAGACTGATAATTTCCAGCAACAACCTTCCTAAGAAGTTGTTGCATCTACCGTCTGTTCCCGAAGGCATGGGTATGTCTTCATCGTAGTTTAACTCTTCGTAGCCCACTTTTTTTGTCATGAAAGTTGATTTCTCCATGTCTATGTAGCACTCCATGAGTCTCTAAAATTCCTCATAATAAACTTTGAGGCCATATGATCGGATGAAGTCTTGGATATATTCGAGACTGCTTTTGAGTCCCGCCATCCTGTCTCCCAGAGTCTTGAGTCGTTTATCGAAATCTTCTGCTGTTCCCAGTTTGAACACTAACTCTTCGTCCAATATTTTGGCTATGAGCTTGATCAGTTCTTTCTTGATTCCAGCGTCCAGAATTTATCTGGGGTTGACCTCGATCACACCTACCAAATAACTTTCCATAGTTAACACACTCTCTGCGAACACCGAAATCTCGTTTGTCAGTTTGGCCATCAGTTTTCTTTCTTCGAACTGTGAGTATTTGGACAGCTCGGCTTTGTCAAATCGGGAGGGGTATATTTTGAGTTTGTTAGTTAGTAGATCAATCAATCCCTCCAAGGTTTCGAAGACCGAACCAGGAATAATCTGGAGTACGTCCTTCACTAATCTCATCAGTTCATTAGAATAGTATTTTGATACACTTGCAAAGTCAGGACTGTCGCTTTGGATGACCCTTACGAGGGGAGTGTTTAGGATAGAAGAAAGTTTAGTGAAGGTATTCTTAAGTAGGAGCGCAGCACCTGGATTTTTCTTGATTTCGGCCTGCATAAGTTTAATATAGTCTTTAAGAGCGACCCAACTCCAAGTGATGTCACAGATAATATCAATTTGGGTGGTTAGCGACTTTTTCATATTGGCTACCTTAACCATGTGTTTGAGGTCTTTTCTAGTGTCAAGAAGATACTGTTTGATTTGGATGTTGCTATTTATCTGATGGTACTGCTAGACTTCCTCGAGGGCCTTGATGAGGCGGAGAATCTTGCGGCCCGCGTACATCTCGTCGTGGTACTCAAGACTTTCGATTGCTTCGCCCATCTATTTGAACCAGGTCATAAAGTTCTCGTTTGTCTCGATCTTCCCCAGGGTGCGAGTACCTCCGAAAAATTCTGACAGCTCAGTCATGCGCTCCACACTCGATGTCTTGTCTTAGTCCCAGATCTCTTGTTTCCTGAATATTAAGGCCAGGCATCGTTCTTTGAGCTTATTTTCAAATTCAGAGCAGATTAACAACAATTTCAAGAGATCTGAAGAGCTGGTCATTTGCCTAATAGTTTATCTGAGCTTCTCGTGTTTGGTCTTTCTGTGAAGCATGAGCCACCTGACTGTCACATTGGAGTCTCGCAGACAGTTCATGAGAGTGGTTAATTTATTGAGTGTAAACTCCTCAGTCATCACTCCCTCAATTAAATACTCCTGACATCTGGCATAGCACTCGTTTTGTTTGGTGACGAAGAACTTTATCATCTATTCGATACTTTCCAGGTCCATAATGTTGCCGAGTGCGAGTTTTGCTGCTTTGTAAGGATTCCACCAAAACGTTAGATCCACCACGTAGCCTAGATAGTAAGGTAAAACCCATGTGTTATAGAAGTGCTTGTCTACAATTTGCCGCATGCTGGACTTGGACTGAATCAACACTTCTGGGATGAAGAACAGGAGGACGTAGATCATTGCTGCCTGGTTGGCGAGGGCGAATGATCGGAGTTATGGGCTCGGATAAGCTGAGGCCTGTCGATAAATGTCGTCATCCTTGATCGATACGATAATCTGCTAAATTAGTTTCTCTATGTACACAGATAATTTAACAAATGCCGTTTAAAAAGTTAGATTGTTTCTTCTTACTGTCAATTGGGAACCTCTCAAAGAGATCTTCGGGGTAGTTTTGCGGACGAAAACCTTGTTATGTTTTAGTGTCGGGTCTGAATTCCGAGTCGTTAGTGAGTTTTCTAACGAAGCCAATGTTGTGGATGTTTTCTCCTCCGCGATGACGATAGTAAGCGACGATCATTTTTTCGCGGACCGGTCCGATGATAAGCTGGTCCATCAAGAGTAGCATGACTCCATAAAGGTAGAACGCTTCCCCGAGGAGTTGTTTGCCCTCTGTCACCTCGAGCAGGTTATCCAGGGCATACTGGATGTACACTCCTGTCTGGAGCTGGTTCATAAACTCCCCAAGGTCCGCATAATAAAGATAAATGGCTAAGATGTATTAATAATTTATAGATATGCGTAAAATATACATATCGAGATATATATCTACTAATTGTATACATTCAAAGAGGACAAAAAATCTCTCGATCAGCGGCAAATAAGTATGTTTGATGTTCTCGCTCACATCGACCAAATCCATGTTGTTTTGAATCTCGTCCTCGCAGGCGTCGATCTTTCGGAAGTAATTGAAGTCGAGCATCACTTTCTCGTACCTGGCATCTTAGTTTTTAAGGAAAATCTAACCAAAATTATTAAAAAATATTTATATAGGATAACATATTGTTGATGTATTGTTTACTTTCGGGACACAGCTAGCAAGGCGCTGCAATTCTGCCAGGATTGAAGAACCTCGGGCCACGATTTTGAGGAGAGTTTGTGCGCATACGTTGTCCTCAGAAAGGAAGTCTGACATATTTATAACTTTGTAATAAAAATATAATATTGTGAATTATTTATTTATATTTTTTGTAATAGATATTTTTTTAGATCAATTGTTTATTTTTTTATAAGTTACCCTCCTCCCCTTTTCCCATTTAAAGTCAAAATTGGGATTTTTGACAGAGAATAAAATATTTTTTTTTATAATGTGTTACCATATAATTATAAATTATGGAAAGGGAAGAAGGAATACCTGAGGCAAAAAAGACAAAGAAATTATAATAACAAAAAAATATAGGTATAAAAACCATCAATACTTGGAAAAACAAATTAAATAAATAGCATAAAAAACTAAAACTTCAGAGTATTCGAAAAAAAAAAAAAATATTCATGGAGAGTAGATTGATAAAGTTACAACAATGAAAAAACTAAAAAGAAAATATATAGATCGTTACATAAATATGTTTGTTTGATATTTTTTAAAGAAATTAGATATTAAATTCATATACTGGATACAAAATATAGAAATATAATATATATATATAAAAAGACATATAATATATAAATATATATAAATATTATATAATTATTACTTTAGAAAAGACATAAGAAATATATATGGGCAATATTAATACAGCAGAATTCTCAGGGCAGTTCACGCAGCAAGAAATCCAAAAACTCTACACCAGGTTCAAGCAGATCGACTCCGACGGTAGCGGAGATCTCGATCCCAAATAAATATTCAACGTCCCTGAACTCGCACAGAATCCACTCGTACAAAGAGTCATTACCATCTTCGATCTGAACAAGGATGGAAAGATATCCTTCAATTAGTTCCTCACAGGTATTTTGTCCAACATGCCAGATCTAGCATATTCACTTGTTTTAATGTTTTATTCCTTTTTTCTCTTTCAGATTTTAGTTTATATTTCGTTTTCAAAAAATATATATATATACATTTATTTATTTTTTATAAAGGACTTGCTGCACTATATGGAAATGATGGATAAAAGAAGTTGAGATTCGCTTTCAAGATTTACGACATTGATGAAGACGGATTCATCTCAAATAAATAACTCTTTACAGTTCTCAAAATGATGGTAGGGAACAACCTGACCGACTTGCAACTTCAACAGCTTGTTGACAGAACCATTCTAAAAGCAGATTGCGTAATAATATTTTTTTTTAATAAATTATTAAATATTTTATGTTTATTTGTTTTTTTTTATTATTGTTCTTATTTAGGATTATGATGGATTAATTAGTTTCGAAGAGTTTAAATCCATGGTTAAAGACCTCGACGTAGCAAGCAAACTGACTTTGAACAAAATTTGATCGAAACAATAGTATTACATATATATATATATTTAATGTGTTTGTATATATATTAAAACAAATATTTATAAAGATTTACTAAAAAAAATTAAAACAAAAAAAGAAGAAATCTATATTTTTTATGCTATATAGATCTATGTAATTTTTTTTAGAATTCTAAGAAATACTTAATTTGTCTAATCTAAAGATACATAGATATAAAATAAAGAACTTGATTTGGTCACTAGCGGTGAGAGGCATGTGGTCTGTCTGTCACCTTGCTGGTTGTTTAATAAGTGTGAGTAATGAATTGGAATGACATCACGTCGTAGCCTGGTTGAAAAATACTCGAAAACCCTTTCTTTCTCAAATCGTTCTTTTTTTTTTTTACGAAAAAAACATAATTATTATCGAAATGTATATATTTTTCTGTATTTTTTTTAATTTTTTTAATTGAAAATACAAAATCGATAGAAATCGATGTGGAAATCATTCAAGTTTATTGCCTATAAACTGAGCCTCCATCATTCACCTGGCAGACCTTGTAAGAACAGATCAGATAGTTGCAACCTGCTTGGTTCACGCAGTAGTCGTGATAGACGGTTTGCCCGTTTCGAATGCAGCTGATCTTGAATGCCTTTCCTTCATAAACGTAGGGAACATTAGTAAGAATTCCATCGATAGTCTTCTTCACATAAATTCCACTGTTCGAACAGTTTCCCAGTTGACTACCTCTGGCGAAGTTCGTGGTGAGGCCGTTGGCATTGGGTTGTTGGTTCTAGCCCCAAGGATTGACATAGTTCCCTGATCCACTTCCAGAACTTGTTCCTGAGTTAGTTCCCCAAGGATTAGCAATGGGTGCACTTGGATTGGTGTTTGAGTTGGTGGTTGTGGGAGTTCCCCAAGGATTAGCAATGGGTGCACTTGGATTGGTGTTTGAGTTGGTGGTTGTGGGAGTTCCCCAAGGATTAGCAATGGGTGCACTTGGATTGGTGTTTGAGTTGGTGGTTGTGGGAGTTCCCCAAGGATTAGCAATGGGTGCACTTGCATTGGTGTTTGAGTTGGTGGTTGTGGGAGTTCCCCAAGGATTAGCAATGGGTGCACTTGTATTGGTGTTTGAGTTGGTGGTTGTGGGAGTTCCCCAAGGATTAGCAATGGGTGCGCTTGGATTGGTGTTTGAGTTGGTAGGTGTTGCCCAAGGATTCTGAATGGGTGCACTTGTATTGGTGTTAGCAGTGTCCTTCGGGTTAGGGTTAGTGATCACTTCATGATAAATGACATTAGCCTGATGTGCAGGAGTTCTGATGGCTGCTGCAAAACCTAATGTTGCAAGTACTGCAGCTATAATTTTCATCTTGATATTATTTTTTTCGAATAAATTGTTATATAAAAGTTATATCTATGATTTTTTTTTGTTCTTTGAAAACAATATAACTATTGACATTGAAAGATAATATATCAAAAGTTATATTTTAAAAAGTTAAAACGATTTTTTTTGTATCTTTCAATAAACTCTAATAACGAATAAACGAATAATATGAATAAAAAATGTGAGCATTATAAACAATATGGTATATTCTGAAAAAAATATAGCATAATGCCTTAAAAGCTTCTCTAATATTCTATTCTATGGTTCAAAATATATTAGATTCTTTCTTAGAAATAATATGGATAACATTAATATAATAGGGAAAACAATAATATAAATGGGGACCCAGTATGTATTGCCTAAATAAAAGAAATAGTTTTCCGGACTACAAAAGCAACGGGGGTCTGATTTTCGAACTGATGCTATAATGAAAGCCAATCTACAACTTGATCAATCAATCTGTTTTTTTTTTTCCTATGTTAATATTAATAACGAACACATCTACTATGGAATCGAATTTCCTTTTATTATTTTTTTATCAACATATTATTTAGAATGATTGAATTAAAATAAAGTTTACAAATTTAGATCTTATAGAATATTTCTTTTAGGTTCAGGTTTAAGATTAATTATTTTTTTCATCAAAACATACGTAAATTGTATTTACTATGGTTTTTTCGGAAAAATAAATAAATAATTTCATTACTTAGAGTAGGATTACATGGGTTATGCATATTTTTCTTATTCGAAAACGATGATAGAGTTTTATTTGAGAGTGTTTGAGAGTGTATAAATGCAGGTTTTTGCATTTTTAAAAAGAATATTTAACAGAATATGGAAAAAAAAACATATAAACAAACAAAATACTAAAGAACATTTAAAAAAAATTAGATAATTTTAACAGTGGCTGACTTAGATTAAAAGAAATTTGTTAGTTGGTATGTCGAGTATTATTTATTATTTTAAATATTTTTTTAAAAAATATGATATTTTTTATAAAGAATATACGATGTTAATTTATTTCCAAAATAATCTACGAAGCTGAAACCCTCACATCTCTTATAATGGAATATTATATTTTCTATTTTTCTATTTAGAAAAACATAATCAAATTATCACTTTGTCTTAAGACAACAGAAAAGGTTTTGGAAAGCTGAGACAAATAGAGTTTTTTCTTTCCGAAATCTCCACTTTTTTATACATAGGTATTGACAATATTGTTTTCATATCGAAGAAATACTTACTAATATTATAATTTTCTTAATGCCTTATTGTTTTTTCTCCCCCCCCCTTTTTTTTATTAAATTATAAAGCAGTGACAGTTATAAAATAAGTATATATGCGAAGTCAATGGTGTAATGTGACCACTTTTTCTATCACTACGAAATGAAACTTAATATTTACGCTTGAGAAAAAGTTTAAAAAAAAATATTAAAATAACTAATAAAAAACTCATTGTTAGTTGAAAATAAATATAATTAACCTCATGTATGTTATGTTATATTTTTTTTCCCTTCGATTTGATTAATATTTGTCTATTTTATACTGTTTTGTTATTATATATAAAAAAACTTGAGTGATCGATTCTTAAAAAAAAATACTTCCACTTTTTATCTTAATGATTTTTCTCAATTTATATTCCTCAGAAGTATTCATATTTTTTAATAATAATTTATTTTATTAACAAAAAAAAATAATTGTTAAGGATATTCTATCATCACTAAAAAAATAATCTGGAACTTAGCTAATAATTCTTTTAAACATAAGCGTGGAAAATATTAAAAAAAAAAATCGATCATTTAAGGAAACAAAAAAGTATTTAGTTCAAATCTTATGAAAGAGCTTTATCGTGCGAAGTAAAAACTAGATATATTCAGTGCGAACCCGACATGGTCATCTTCTGGAAGATAAAAAGTAACTACCTTCAAAACCATCCTGATTTCTATCGTCATCGTGGCAGTTTCAATATACCTAACCTGGGGCTACATTAGGCACCTCTGGATCGGGGTTGAAGATCTCAAAGTCATGAAATCAACGAAGTCGGCTGTCGGCTATATCATAAACAAACTGATTTTCGGGATTTCCTTTAAAAAATTATCTGCGTATACAGGAGGTTTTGATCCGACCGTCAACCTAATGACCTACTATATCAATGCTGAGTCTTTCCCTATAGGGAAGAACATTACGCGCCTTTAGAGCTGTCCGGATATATTTGTCGGAAAAGCCGAGCTCTGCCTCCAAATAGAAGACAGTGATTTCGAAATGAGCTCTCCCATACCCAGAATCGTTGTGGATTCCAATTACGAATCAACTGTTTTTCTGGTCTTCTCTTGGGAGATGGTAAACCACACCACCCTTCTGTTAGGCATCAAAGGCGAAGTCGTCGAAATGCCAATCTAAAAGAATGAGTCTTGCTTGGAATTGCAGTATTTGCTTACTTAATAAATTATTCTACATGACTCTCTGAATGTGAATCAACCCCCTGAAGTCAGGAGTGGAGTTAAGCCGATCAAGAATCGAGTGGTGAGCATGTGCCTCTCGGGATACTCGAAGATGATGGACCGAGGCATGTACGGATACGCTTTCGTGGATTCAATTGCCTACATTCGCTACGACATCACTATCATTCTCGGTGCAGTCGTCTCTCAGATTCAACTCTTTGTGGCAGTATTCGCAGTCTTTCTCCTAAACATCAGCACCTTCTCGTCCACCCTTACCTTTATGACAGGAATTTATAACCACACTCTACTCAGTAAAATCAAAATCAGTTTTTGGTTTATGATCAAATATTATATTTATTCACTGCTATTACTTTTCGGGCTGAAACAGAGGTTGAGAAACCGTTAGTATTTCGAAGAGCAGAGGGTATTCGTCTCTGCATACAGTTCCCAAACTACTATCCTGTCTGTTGAAAAACTACTCAGTAGGGTCGAAAATTTGAAAAATGCTTCAGTACGACCAGAAAAGCTATCAGTTTTCAGCAGAAGCTTCAAAACATTGGGCTATCCTTTTTATGAATGCAGTTCTAATATATCCAGTGAACCTATCTTACCTTCCATCTATAGCTTCAGAAATGAAAAGTAAAAAAAATGCTTGAGCTGGATCAAAATGTTGGACCTCAATCCAAATCTCATCGAATTTGAGTGTAAAGATGAAAAGGCAACTTCATACTTTAGCATATTGGTGACGATATTCGGGATTGGATTGATGCTAGCCGCAGCCACAAAACTGGATCTCTTCAATATGGAGGACTCAGTAAGCTACACCAACAAGATTTACCCAAGTTATCAATTTTCGGGAAAAGCAATCACTATGAAGTTATATCATTCAGTTTCTTCATATACAGAAGTCGCCAGGATTCCCAACTCTATAGGAGATAATTATTACTCAGTGAATTTTTCCTATATTGATGACAACGGAAAGACAATAGGCTATCCGGCCATAGGCAGAGAAGGCGAATGTGTAGGTTTGACTCCCGACCTCTCTCCTCCGATAAACACCAGTAATTATTGCGTTAAAAATATGATCATTGAGGCCTATCCCCCGACGTATCTTAAAATTAAAGTAAACAAAATTGCTTCTGGGCTTGCTGCTTCCTGGATCATCTCCCAGCCACAGTATTACATCAACCAAAGCGATCCGAGTGGGGAATGGATCCTTTTTCGGCTTCCTATTGGTCTTCGGTTTGGAGTAAAGCTCACATTCGTCATAACAATTGAAAAAAACTCCAGCGGGGGGATTGGTTATGGAGTAGATACCTATGGCGAGCCCCATCTCGCCCTTTCATAAGGATTGGTCATATTCACTGTAAGCAATGAAATCCTTGGCCAATCCCTGAACTCTCCAACAATTTGGGACTTCTTCACCAATGTGTTTAATATAAACATGATCTTCTTCGTGATCCTGGCTCAGCATATCGCCAAGCCCTATAATGCGCGTAAAGCTTATCTCTCGCTCAAAGAAGAATACTTCGAGGAGGCCAACCCAAATACTAAACATCTGGATTTTATCTCATTTTATCGGAACATGTATTTTCTTTAAACTTCTATTATCACTGAGAAGTGCGATATGAAATATTCTAAAAAAGCAATGATTCTGAAGAAATCGCAATAGTTGAAAGATGAAAAATATATGTAATAACCAAAATTCAAAGAACAGAAAACTATTAAAAGTATAAAAATTCGAAATGTGCAGGTTAGAATCGACGAGTCTACGACTTGAACATTTTAAAAGTAAAAATTCGGTTTATTCGAAATTGTCATTTAAATTCGATGATAAAATATTTATGTTATGAATTTTATTTTTGTTTCTTCTGTTTATTTAATCTATACACTATTATAAACATTTCTATTCTTTTTGTTAAACAATCTTTTTTATAAAGTTCTATTTTATTCTAAATATATTTAGTAAAAATATTTGTATAAGTATATGCTTTCAATTTTTTAATCCAAAATGCTTATCTAGTAAACAATAGATCAAAATATATTATATATAAATAAATTATTTAATGAGAATTAAGAGTATTCTTAATATGATTATATTAATTGATAAATAAATCATCAATGTTATATTAAAGCCAATATTTTGTTTAAAAAAAAAAAACTTTTTAAAAATATCGAACAATTTTTAGTATCTAAATTGATAAAAAACTAAATTTTCACTATTCAATTGGTTATTCTGATGACTATTCCTTTTCTTTTTGTCTCCTTTTTTTCTTTGATTCGTTTTTCGACTTCATCTGGAAGAATTGAGTATTTTGGGGGATATTCAGAGCATATCCTTGATACTGCTGTTGCGGCTGCTGTTGCTGTTGTATTGGCGGATAGTACATTTGTGGCCAGTAACCATTATTTCCGTATGGGACTTGACCCATAGGACCCATCGGATAGTTGCCATTGTTCGGGTAATAGGGATTCATATACGGATTAGGAGGAGGTTGCATCGGATGGGTCATAGGATGGGTCATCATCGGAGGTTGATGCATCATCTGAGTTGGGGAGAATAAGGGAGATTGAGCTTCAAGTCGAGTGGTGGCTTTGTGGAGTTCCTGATGCGTTTATTTGATTTATCTTTTCTTTTCGTCAATTATTGTTTTTTTCAATTTTTAGTTTTTCTTCACTTATTCCACTATTAGTGCGCTAGATTCTTCAATTTTGGCCTAAATTGTTTCCTCTTGTGACAACTTGACTGATACTTTTTCGATTATAGCATCCACCTTTGCCTTCAGATCTTGAACCAACTGTCCCTTCACTTGAGTGAATTGGATAAATTCAGTTTTCTTTGCAGAAAGACTTTCTACTCCGTTTTTGACGACCTGCAACATCTTGTCCATCAGCACCCGATTCTTCTCGATTACTTATCTATTAACATCATTATTTTTTATAGACTACTTAAGAAGCAGCTAATTATATGCCTTGAGTCCTGCTTGATACAGCTCGTTGAGTTTTGCGAAGGTCGAGTTAAAGCATGTCTCCATTTTAGGGAGCACGTTTTGTGTGAGGTGGATAGTCATCTCTTTCAGAACCAGTGATTCGAGATTTTTAGTCAGGTTATTCTGAATTTGAGTTTTAAAATTACTCATTTATTCTCGAACTAGTGAATATTCATTTTTGAGATGGACAGAAAGTGAAGCTTCGAGAGTTTCCATTCTTTTTGCCACCATCAATGACAGTTCATCAGGGGTCACATTAAAAACACTCTGCTTTTGAGGTATAATATCAGTCTCAGTCGCCGCGTTACATGTTTATATAGCCATTGTCTGGGTTGAGATTTATTCGCATTGATTAAAGTGCTCAGCTTCAAGACTGTCGTCCTCGTTTTCTGAGGCAAATGGTTTTCCAATGATAGATGGTGACGATTCCGTTTGGGTTTCTATGCTACTCAACGTTGGTTTCGGGATGCTGTAAGAACGAATATCATTAATCAAGGCTTCTTTCTCGCTAACCAACTTCTGTTTAAGAAATGCTTCGTTGGGCACAGAGATAGAACTTGCAATGATTGTAGTCAGAGGATCAATTGTGTTCATTAGAGGCTATACAAAAGTAGCTGCTGCAGAAATTTTGGAATTTTCCAAGCCTAAGTTTGTTGCGAATGTTTGAATTAGTGATATTTAATTCCAAGTAATATTAGTAATTTTTCCTTTTTACTCTTTAAGGTGGTTGCTCTCAATTTAATATACCCAAAGATTGCCGTTGTTGTTACTAGTGCTGATGGCTTCTTCACTGCTTCTGAATAAATAATAGTTATTCATACTCTTATTTATTAAAGCTATTCGTTCTTGAACCATAATTCCAATCAGTGTTAAATTTGCTATTTCAGGATTGGAGAGCTTCATAGACAACTTCGAATGCTCGCTCGAGGTGAGATCCTATAAATAATAGACCCCTGAATCGGTCTGGATGATGCAGTTGTTCGAGTGGATGCTGCTGTTGGTCAATAATGAGTTCGACGGTTCCTCGTTACAAACAATCGCCTTTATATGTGGCTTTTTAGATTATTCTGGACTTGGTTCGAGGTCGATTAAAGGAAGTTGGCAAAATTTATTGGACTCTCCTCCCCTGCTGAGCATGGATCCAAAAATATTGTACAAATACAAACCGCCAGAGGTCGTCACACTTAAGAGATATCTTGACTCATAAGAGGCAGAGATAAAAGGATTTCCCTGTGTCTTCAGCAAGAAGATATCAAAAATCGGCAAACTAATGTTATTCTCTATTTCCGAAATCATGATGCTTCCCATATTATTAAGCGAATATTTTACGATCTTGTTGGTGCTGCGCATTAATATAAAACCAAGATTAATATTCTTGTTCTTATTTTTGAATTAGAAGCAGTAACCCGCCACATCTGCAGAGTCAACCTTGATGTAGGCGATCTGTTCGAGAACATTTTTGGAGTCTCTAATTTCTTGCGAATAGATTATGAGTTTGTCTTCAACTGTTGTGATGCACAATTTATCGAGGCTGATAGCTTTGAAGCCAATAACCTTTTTATTGGCGACGCTGCTGCATGACATTGTGGCTGGTTCTGAGGTCCAGTCCTCAATAAGTCTCCTTTCCACCAGTCCGTTCAGGTAGGCGATGAAAAGTGCGTTCTCATATAAAGAGTGGAAGAGCTGAGGTTGGTTCAATCCTATGTGTTCACTCTGAATGAATTATTGGTTGTATATCTATATTTTTTGTTCAGCCACCACTAAAATCTGATGTCGGTTAATATGAACAGCATCGGTGGGTGCCAGTGGACACACGATTTTTGGGTATGATACTTTTGGAGAATCGGATACTTCTTTTTCTGTTGTTTATATCATTGTTTTTTTTTGTTTTTTAAATGATTTGTTTATATTTTATACTATTTATAAAATTATTAAAATATATATAATATCTATCTATATCTCCATATCTTCCTATAATTATTGGCTAATTGACTATCTCTACATATTATAATATTTATACGTAATAATAAATTAGTCAAAAATATGTTTTTCATGATTCTTATTAAATTATTTTTGATGTGAATCTATTAATAATCTCATTGGATTTTATTCATTTTATTTCATATTCTTTTCCTTTTTGTTAATCAAAAGGTATTTTCTTATAAAGTTTTGGATATTGATTCCACAGTTCATCATTTTTGGTATTTCTTAGGTTCAGCTTCCCCTTGATAGTATGAACCAAACTTTAAATTCATCGTTGCTCGATCCTTTCCAGGTAACTAATAATATCATACAATTTCGAAAGTAAAACATGGGTCAAATATTGATGTTTAACGGATTATATAATTTATCTTTTTTTACCTCTTCACGTTTGTTCCCAAGACCCTTGTATCGACTGAATATTTCCCCATCGACTCTTGACCCATCGTGGCTGATGCCCATCTCTTCGGATAGGAGTTTATTGCTTGAAGTATTGCTGCTCGGATTTTGAGATTAATTGTTTTTCTTTTGTTGGTATCTTTATCGTTCGTTTTGCGCCCTCTCTTTGGCCATTTTTGATTTCCGCTGTCTTTCCCTTTCATCTGCAACAAATTTCAAAATTTATGTGGCTCTGCTTTTGACTGCTTTGGGATCCTCAATAAGTAAAATAGGCTTCGAAGTTTCAATTAAAGAAAGAGGTGTATACGATGACATTCCCTATGAAATTTTAATAAATATTATACTATTTCACACAACGTTAATCAATATTTGTTATTTTATTTTACCTTTCGTTTCTGTGCTTTCAAAATCTCAGTCATTGTCCCAACAGGCATTTATTCCAACAGTTCAAAAGACTGAATGCGCACCTCTTTCTTCCGATCGGGATCTTGTATCGGCGATTGTTGTAGATGATGTGGTGCATAGAATTGGGTCGGTTGGTAAAACTGTTGTTGGGGTTGAAATTGAGGCTTTTGCTGTTGTTGAGGCTGATGATAAAATTAATTGGTAGAAGTTGGAGCTTGTTGGAAACGCCCGTATTGCTGTTGCGGAGGATATTGAGGTGCTGGAGACCGGTATCTATCAGCCAGGACTGTCAAATAATAATGGTAATAAGGACTGTTCGGGAATAGAAATGCATATTCTGGGTCTTGCATCTTGGAATGTCTGAGAGTCTGTTCGGCCTGCACTCCCTGTGATGCCACATACGCGGCGGTGTTCCTAATTAAATTATCGAGATCATCTGAGTAAGTATTCTGAAATACTTGGCATAGTTTGGTACATACTCTTTTTTTTGTTTCTTTATCCTTTATTTTCTTTAATAGTTTATTAAGCTTTGATTTATTAAAAAAATATGTTATTATTATTTATTTATTTATTTATTTATTTATATCTCACTAATATCACACCATTAGGAGAGCTGCCAGCATTATCCCATGGTTAGCTACGCATTTTACGGGTTTTCGCCAACAGCCAAACTCTCTTAAATAAATCCTCATTCCTTATGCATATCGATGGCGCAAGTAAATGTGCCATACCTCTAAGGCTTTCTCCACTCCACTTCCCACAGGTCTCTTAATTCCACTCACCCTCAAACTCAAACTTAAACTTAAACTTATTGCCTTTTGCGATGACGGTCAATTGGGCCGGATATATAATTTTTCAAAACCGTTAAAGTTTTGAAAAAAATATATATGTTATTATTATTATTTATAAAAACAGTAAAGCTTGCTTCGATTTTCATATGTATATATCTTGATTTTTTTATAGTGTTTTTACCAATAATCAAATATATGATGTGGAAGAATTAATAAAAGTTAAATTATTTTTTATTTTTTATAAAAAATATCGCCTTTATTGAAAATATTTATAGATATGTTTTATCTTTTTAATTAAAGTTCAATGTGAAAATAGGATTTAGACTCGAATAAATGTGCATCTACTAAATAAAATCAAAGATCAATCCAAAAACAACCCTTTTAATGGAAGTGTGTATTTTATCAATCTTTAGAAAAAAGGTACTTGCTGCCTTAATTTCTCAGTATGTGCTTGCTTTGACTCGTATATCTTTCCAATTTGATTCTGAAAATCATGTAGGGTTTACTTGGGGGTTTCCAATACATCAAACAGACCATCTCTAATATTTATTAATTTGATAAAGAAAATATTTATTGGGGAAATGGGAGACAAAACATTGGTTGAGTTATGGTATGTCTAATATGTTACTTTTAATTTTCCGAGTCCGAAGAGTTACTCCATTCAAGTAGTCCATTTCGGTGTTCCAAAGTTCAACGTACCCAACAGTATTCTTGGCGACAGTGCGCATTGATCGAGAATGATACAAATATGCAAAAACTTAATAAATTGTGGTTTTGGATATTTTTATTTTTTTTCTGATTCCAGCAACAATAGAATTTGATAATAAAAAAATGAATTATAATTTATATTTTAAAAATTGATAATTTAAATAAAATATTTTTTATATTTTTTTTTAATAGGTTAACTCCTAAATTTTGGGGGGCAATTAAAAAAAAATCCACTTATGCATGCACTCATTATATTTTTTAATAAATTTGTTTGAATAGTAAAATATTAAAAAAAAAAAAAATTATAATACACTTCGTTTTAACATTCATTCGAATATCATTTGATGAAATTAATAATGCATCAATATATTAAATTGAGATGTAGATTAGCTAGATGAGATGTAGTTATGATGTCACTTCATTGAGTGGCTAATTTGTAAAATAATTACAACAAAAAATAGCAACATTAATATGTCATCTCCTCTTTGATGTGTTCTTCGATTTGATTTCCTTTTAGTTGGCGTAGGAAATCTTCAAACCGACGCTGTCATCTTTGTCAAATTTATATCCTTGTAAAGTGTTCAGGGCAATCGTAGACTGCATAGCATTTTCGAAGTCAACGAAACATAAGAAGTACTATCTGTTGGAACTCGTTGACTTTCTGATCAGACGGATGCATTGGAATCCCGGAAACGGTCTGAAAATGTCTAATATTTGTATAAGATGTTTAGAAAAATTGGAAATATGATGAAGGATTTAGTTATATTGAGTCATATTTTGGGAGCCAATAAGAAAAATAATAAATATTGAAAATATGTTTTATGCTTACGAGAAACTTATCGATCGCTGGAATCGTTAGGTACACCATCGACATACAGGCTGTTGGTTGCATCGTTTGGAATGAAAAATAGCGCTACTGACGCTGTACTATTAGCAGTGCTACTGTTCGCAGTGTTACCCAGGTTGTGACCAGCTCCGAATGCAGTATTGGCGACGGGATTGTTATTATAAAATGTTTGACCGCTCATTATGCCAAGATTAGAACCGTACTCTGTTTTTGATAAATACGAAAGGTTATATGAATTATGAAATATAATAAATGGGTTTATTAGTTATTATTAATCCTATCGCTGAGTAATAAACAAATATTTAATGAAGTGTACCTCCTCCTAAAGGGCGTATGATGCCTGGGGGCGTGGGATTGATTCCCGAAGCCATGCCACCCATCATTTGATTATAAGACATCTGTTGAATGTTTGTTTGGTTTATTATTTATAGTTCGGCCTCTATGGGTTGTGATGTATATTTATAAATATAGATATTTAGGTCATTATCTACTATAAACATAAATGTATTCACATCGTATAATAATAGTAATAATGTATTTTATGAATTTCAAATATGACTTTCTATGTTCTTCCCTTGCCTTTTCATCGGTTTTCATATTTTCAAAACAAAGTTCGATAACCAAATTGGAAAGTTTGGTCTTTAGTGCCAAGAAAAGGGTGTAAATTCAGCTCATAAGGAGATAGTTTTTAATTATAACAACCCACTCCCATTGACGCACAGAAACAGAAGAGCCAAAAGTGAGATGAGTACTTGAGGAAAATCTTATTAGACTGCGATAAAGTTTCGATATGAATGTGAAAACCCTCTACAGCATCAGAAACCTCGAAGTTCAAGAAAAGAGTGAGATATTGGAATTTAGTTCTTGTTTTTATATGTGGAGTGGCAAAAAGTAAGGACCATGACTCCGAAGAGGGAGAAGTTTGTGATATTGCTATAAATAAACCCGAATCAAGGAGTTGAGTCATGAACAGGATCTGAGAGTTAAATTCCGGAGATGAGAAAGATTCAGCCAAGAAAAAGTTCATAAGTTTCTAGGTCGAAATACTTTTTACATCACTCAAAGCCGCCATTCACAAAGACGATATTTTAAGTATTGTAAGTAAAGAAAACTATGAAAATGCCTAAACAAGTTCAAGGAATATATGGTTCCAGGTAATAAAGGCGAGAAATCAATTATATCATCAGAGAGAGGAAATATTAATTCGGTAGTGTTTGAGTAGTCTGCTATTTTTAAACAAAGTGAGTCACAGCCGACTTCCAAACAACCCTCAGTCTGACCGAATAGTCCAAAGAACACAAAGATGAAGAGGTTGAGGTTGGGGATGCAGCAGAGGGTCAATCGAGTACGAAAAGATAGAGCGGCCAAGTGTATTTGTTATTGGAACTCGTAAATAATATATCGTTATTCTTATGTAAGTGTCATACAATTAATAGTTTTAAGAAATAAATTACATATATTTTTATTAGTAAATATAAGTTTAATATAACATACTTTGGAAT
>JAHDVE020003797.1:0-12393 GCA_022606495.2 Halesus radiatus | reverse complement strand
AAATTTAAAAATATATATATATAATCAAATGAAACGTTCAAACTTTGTTTTAACCACATTTATTTTACACGCCTACCGGTTTCGGATAGCTACCTCTTGAATTTATTTTCATATTAATATTAACAATAAAAATAGCTTCTATGGTCAGAGATCACATGGAGGTGTATTCAGTATCTCAACTGGTTTTTAAAATCTCTCCATTTGTCCGACAAGGCTCTCAGTTTAAAAAAAACGCTAAAACTTTGGTCACTCTTGTCCAATTTAACCACCATTATTCCGAGGGGAATCTACATATTTCCAAGGGGATTTGCATACAGAATATGCCCCAACTCTTGTCGACTACTTTAAAGTACCACGGAAGCTAGCCGACGTATTAAAATGTAAAATACTCGAGACAAGCGGAGATGCACTACTACTCCGATGGCGGTCATTTTTCTTCTGACGATATTTTTTTCATTTTTCTTTCTCTACTGAGAGACTTCGGTAATGAATATGGAATTTGAATTTGGAATGCAGAAATAATTTGAAACTGGTGAAATTTAAAAAGTGCTAAGAACTGAAATGTTTGGTGAAGAATTTTTACATTTAAATGGAGAAAATATAAAGTTTGACAATAAACTGTAGAATAAGGAACTCCAGTGAAAAATATAATGACTTTAAAATATAATGACTTTAAAATATAATGACTTTAAAATATAATGACTTTAAAAATATAATAACTTTAAAATATAATGACTTTAAAATATAATGACTTTAAAATATAATGACTTTAAAATATAATGACTTTAAAATATAATGACTTTAAAAATATAATGACTTTAAAATATAATGACCTTAAAAAAAATTTTTTTTTTTTTTTTCGAAGAAGAATTCTTCTTCTAGAAGGTTTTCACTTTGTGATGTCATTATGTATTTTAATTAAAACAAAATAACTTTGTATACATCACTTTATTAATATACAATATTACAACATGTTTCGTGAGCGATGCTCACATCTTTAGGTATCAATGTATACTGAAGTTAACAATTAAAATATAGAACAGTTAGATTTAAGTGGGGAGGGGTGGTAGGGGAAAGACAAGTAATTAGGAAATTACAATCAGGAAATTACAATAATTAGGAAATTACAAAGATTTAAGTGGGGAGGGGTGGTAGGGGAAAGACAAATAATTAGGAAAATACAATCGTTAAAGGAAGGTGACAAAGGTATAATTAGGAAATTGTCAAGTTGTTGGAATGGTCATTAGAGTAGGAAGGCCTGTTAAGTGGGAAAATATTTAATATAGGGTTACCAAAAAAGTTTTTTTGTTTGTTGATTATATCAATTTTTAAATTATCGTTTTTTCTAATTTCTAGTATTTCTAAATTATTAATTTGTGTTGTTTTGTATCCCGTATGAAGTATTTTTAATCCTGTATCTATATCAAATGATCCGCAAATTCCGATTCAATGTTATTTTTAATGCTTTAATATGTTCCTTAACTCTAATGTCGAAACTTCTGGTGGTTCTGCCTATATAAAATGCATTACAGTCATGACAGTTGAGTTTATAAACTCCCGATTTTTTAATACAAACATCCCTATCTTTATTATTTAAAACATAATTCTTCAACGAAACATGTTGTAATATTGTATATTAATAAAGTGATGTATACAAAGTTATTTTGTTTTAATAAAAATAAAAATATATATTCATATAGATCAACAAACGACGATTATGACTATATAATTATTATAAGTGAAATTTAAAAATCGTTTTTTAAAAGAAAATAAAAATACAGCTCATCAAAACACCATGTTACGTTGGTACCATTGCATTTGGAACATCTGATGTCACGTGAGCATTCTGTTTTTGGATTGGTATGAAAATTTTTATTTTTCTATTTTGTTTTGTATTTTAAATACGTATTTTTTTAAATTTTGGCTTAACTTTAATTTAATTTGGATGACTTTAAGCTCTATAATTGTTGTTCAATCAAAACAACTATTATTCACGAATGAAATTAGAGTATTCATGATCAAACCAATTATCAATACGGATATTATGATAATGTTAATGGTCAATACTATTATTATTCTTTGATTTAAAGTTTCTAAAAAGGTACATAATTTTATTTCTTATGTTTAGTTATGGTTTACCATGAATAGAATATACAATAATATACGGTAAAGCTCATCCTTGTTTTGACATTTGACATTTTAACCTCAAATCTGATCAAAACCGACCGGTCATAGATTTGGAGCGTTTTAGCGGCCTTCGAAAAATTGAAATTTTGAAAATTATTTTAATCATGATAACTCACTTTAGAAAATAAAACGAAATGTACTGATATTTAAGTTTGAATGTAATTATTGAAAAAAAAATTGGATTGGAGTTCCTTATTATGATAACGTAACCAAATGTTTTTATTACTATGGCAATACTGAGTAACGCCGAATATGGAACAAATTATAATATAGTAGCCTTCCGAACTTAACAATTTAATGTTTTACAAAACATCATCAATAATTTTCAATCCATTTTTGCTATTTGCTTGCGATTTTTTTGCGGAAACTTTAATGACCTCTAGTGACAATATGCGTCTTTTAAAAATACCGAGAAAAGACCATTGCATTTTTTATACCACATAAAAAAAAACATTGAAAAATAACAAGTACGAAAATTTAATTTTCTTAGAATTTTACATAAAAACATTTCTGACAATACCACAATTTTCTGAACATCGTGTATACCTAACAAGAAATATATGAACTTGGATCGTATAACTAAAATTTCATCATTTTACCATTGAATCATCGTAGTGTTGACTAAATAAAATCACTTAAACTATCGCACCGCCCTCTTTTTACATTTTTTAAACATATAAATGGAGAGAATATATATATATATACTCGTATAGATATACAAAACAAATAATGAACTTACCGAATCCACATAAATAGTTACCCCTCAATACCCCAATTTCCAGATAGCCGTAATTATTGCAAATTAGATTCGTTAACTTCTGATATACCCAAACGTTCAAATTTACCGTTCTTAGGAATAAATTTAAAAGTTTCCGAGTAACTTACTTAATTTAAAAATAACAATTCTTGTAGAAAATTTACGTGAAAAATGGGCATAAATTATCCCTTTAAAAGAAAGCCTCTAAAACTTCGACAGCTAGGCACAATTAAAAGGTCTTCAAGAACTAATCCAATCTAACATATTATTCAGTCCAGAAACAGAAGGGATTTATTTCCAAAATAGTTTGGTAACTTTAAAATTCCTGTAAAGTTTGAAATCTAATTTTAACAACGAAACAGAAATTCCGGTTATGCATGTCTGACTAAAACCACGCAAATTGTGAGCTCCAGCTTCATGAAAATTGTTGCTTTTTATGTGCAAACTGCACAAGAGTGAACTGCCTCCAATCGTCTGATCAATTAAATAAAATAAAATAGGTCAAATCAATTTTTATAACCAAATATTTTCCGCCGTGAGTTCTTATTGCATTATCTTTGTTATGATACAATATACTTACATTGATTACAAATGCCACATTTATTTATATTTATATATTTTTTTTCCACAATCAAACTGCAATGTACTAAGGACTGCACATAATATTATATTAATAATTAATGCTCATAGATCTACCATAAATATTATTTAACTAATAATAAATTACTGCATTAATATCCTTTTACATACAAGAGTAGTATTGAAATATGTAATACAAAGTGTAAACTATATTGATACAATGTAAAAGAATGTGAATGATTATTTTTTCCTATTTCTCATTGGGTCCAATTTTTTAAACAGATTTGGAAATGATTCAGGGTACTGACCGCTAGTTAAGAAAGTCAAAATCAAACCCCCCACCCAGCGTAAAACACGGTACAAATTTAACAAGAGATCGCATTGTTTAGCAAAGCTAAATAAAATGTCGAGCCGGGGAATTTGACACTGGGTCCCGGATGTCCGGTTTTCATTTTTTAAATTTATGAAATTTTTACATGCATGTCATATTTATGTAATCATTTCCGGACCGGTTTGAATTAACAAACGTTATATAAATGAACCAACAGCGGGGAATGGAATATAAATAACAGTTGTTTTTTTTTTCTAACGCTATAAAAAAATATCATGTAAAGTTTTATTGATGTTGTTATTGAAATTCGAATAGAAAAAGCGTTTTTTGTATATTTTTTAAGTGAATTTAATAGTCACGTTACAAAAATAGTAATGGCCTGGGAGTTTTTACAAAGCTTTTTCAGAATTTCGAACCAATTTATTAAACCACTGAAACGGGAAAAGACACGGCACGCCACTGCTGAATCTCTTACAGTCCTTGGCTTTAGTACCCGGCTTCAGCGCTTAGGGCGTTATTTAATCAGAAAGGAATAAAAATAAAATAAACCGAAGAACTACGAACCCTCAGAGGAATAACCTGCAGTCAAATTTATCATCCAGCTAGTTACAAGGCTCCCCAAAAAGTATGTAAAATTTAAAACGTATCATAACAATTCATATATTTTTACATGAGTTTTAAATGAAAATACTTACATAAATTCGAATCACATACCAGTTACAGTTCAATTTCCACATTCCATGAAAAAAATTAATACGTATTTAAATTTCTATGATGACGTCATCAATATTTTAACATTATCAGAATAATTTTCTGAATACTGCAGGTAGAACCGTACTTTTTAAAAATAAAAATAATCAATTTAATCATTGTAGAAAATAATATTAACATAACCTAAATGAAACATGAAAACGGAAAAAAAACGACAGAAAATAAAAAGATTTCAGTCGCATCTGGGACTCGAACCCAGAACATCTGCCAATCCGGGGCAACCGCTTAACCAACTTAGCTAATGAGACCAATTCAATTTATGTCATCTTCGCCGATATCATATCTCAAATTCAAGATTTGTCAATATCATTCTCCATTTTTAATCCCATAATATTGGCAGCTGTCTTTATAATGCTTACAAAGTTCTTAACGAACACAATTGCAAACTAGACAGTGTCTCGGATTAATATCCGATTTTTTTATTTATATGAGACATCCATTGAATTTTTAAAAAGTCTAAAAAATATATTCAATTATTAATTATTATTTATTTAAAAATATATATATATATTTGATATAGATTATTATTTCTTGGGAATTATAACAATTAATTTTTATTATAAATATACAGTGTGTCTACATGTTTATATAAAGACGTACCCTCATGAAAATCTATGCTTTTGTGTATGGTAGGTGTTATTTATATTATCATTTAGAAGTTTTTTTAAGTACAATAAAAATATATTTTTTAAATATGATCAAAATATGTACCCTGGAAATGAGTTATAATTATAACAATTAATTTTTATTATAAATATACAGTGTGTCTACATGTTTATATAAAGACGTACCCTCATGAAAATCTATGCTTTTGTGTATGGTGGGTGTTATTTATATTATCATTTAGAAGTTTTTTTAAGTACAATAAAAATATTTTTTTTAAATATGATCAAAATATGTACCCTGGAAATGAGTTATAATTTTACCAATGTATACATATTATTCTGAAACTAATAAAACAAAGTTAATATCTTAGTCACTTTGTCAACTTTGGACTTTATCGGAAATATAATCCAAAACGAATTTATTTTAATTAATAAAATAGACTCTTGTCATTAAAGTTCATCCGAAGAATGGTTAGCATAAATTGGCCCCAAGTTTTGAAGCTTAATCAAATTTCAGATAAATATTCATTAAAAAATATTATTTTAATATTTTGTTGAATAGCTGAACCTTCCGAAGGTTTTTTTTATAGATCATATACTTGACATTGTATCCTGTAGGTTTTCACTTGTCAAAACGGATCTCGGGAGGCGGAAATGTACCCCATTGAAGGAAATCCAAGTGAAAGCCCTTTAGCTACCTACCTAAAGCCCTTGCGTAAACACCTGAAAAATCATTTCACGACGAAACGAAAGGCTCAATGCGTTTCCTATAATATAAGAAAATATAAACGACTTGATACGATTTTTTTTGTAGTATTTTATGGCCACATTGAGGTTTTATATATGAAATGTTAAAATGACTATGTTTAATAATAATAATATTTTATTATCTTCTTTTTTGTGACAAAATAACAAATAATGATATCCTCACTCGGATTTTCCGTGCTGAGGATTTCATTTACACAATATGAAATTACATTTTATTATATTGATGTGATTGATGACAAAAATAAGAATTGAAAGGTGAGGTGTTTTAAGTGCAGTTGAGTAGTTTCGGTGTTAGTCTGTATTTGGTGAATATATTTTCTATTTCAGATCTCCCTATGTAACGTATCCGGTGTTTTATTTATTTTTTAAATTTATTATTGCTGCTGCGATTTTTAAAGGAGAGACGGAATTTGTTGTAGAATTTTTTACCATAGTAAATGTTGAACAACCTTATTGGATGTATTTTTAACCCTGAGATCTAGTGTTTCTAATATGTGTGATTGTTGTTATTTCTAGTTTTTTGTATTGTTTTAGAGTATAATTGTTTTATTGACATAATGTTAAGTTTGTTGAAGATTTCGTCAGTGCTAGTCCTTACGGAGAGTTTAAGTATAATTTTCGTGATGGCTTTTTGCGTTCTAATGAGTAAATTAAGAATATTATCATTAGCACTGCCCCATCCGATAACATCATATTCAAATATTGATTGGCGGAGAGCCATGTCGATCTTAATCTTGTTTCTATATAATTGTGATATTACGAGGTAAGGTATAAATATTAAAAATACATATATATTATAGATTTTTTTCATAGTCCTCCTCACTAGGAGATCCTGTGCTGAGGCGGCCCAGGTTTTGCACAAAGGGGTTTCAGCGACTTCTATATTTCAACTTCAAGGTTAGGGTAGGGTCTTTCCAGTAACTTCTGTGACGTTTTTTTGAGAATAATAGTCAATTTTTGTTCTGGTAATTCCTTAAGCCAAGTTTTGCTGGACTTAATGCAATTACTGATTGAATTACTTTTTTTGATATTAAATGGGAGTTTGTTATATAATTTTACAGCTAAAAATTCAGAGCTTCTTTGTCCAAAAGTAGTATTGCATTTAGGTATATTTATCTTATCTAGTTGATTTGTTCTGGTATTATAATCATGAAGAGTCGTAGCCATTTTCTCATTTTTAAGATGATTAACTAGAATATTTTTGGCAAAGATTCTTTGGATACTTGGAACGTTAAAATGTTTAAAAACTTCCGTTGTTGACGTCCTTATGGTTATGGTCCTTTAAAATGGTCTTTATGGTGCATTTCTGTGTTGTATTTAATGGTTTCATGCAATTTGATGCAGCTGAGCCCCATCCCAAAACTACATATTCCAAATGAGAGTGACATAAAGCATAATATACTCTATTTAGATCCTCGATTGACAGGATATTAAGTAATTTTTTGAAGAAAAATATGAGTTTTTTTCAACTTTTTTGAAGTTCCGTTAATGTGTACATCCCAGCGGAGATTATCACCGATTAAGATTCCAAGATATTCAATGTTTTTAGCTTTGGTTATATGCGGGCAAGTGCGATGAGGTAAATTATTTTGACATTCATGTATTTTAAGTGTGTGCTGATTCATTGGTTTTCGTCTTTTGTTTATTTAAAATGTTAAATATTTAGTTTTACTCACATTTAATGCAAGATTTAATCAAATCATTTGTACCGATGACTTTCCTCATTAGTATTAAACATTAACATTTTCCAATGATCGACAATTACATCAACTATTAAAATGTGGTAAGCTATGAATTTTCATGTTAAAGTTTGTTTCTGAATTTTTTGTATTGTTTATTTTAAAAGTAATGAAATTGGTTTTATTGGCATCTGTTATACACACTATTTTATGCTAAAGTTTTTCGTCTTTACCGAAGTCATATTACTGATATTAATGCCTATCGTTTATTAACAATTTGCTGGGTGATCAATTGAAAAATTGAATAATGGGATAAATCAAGCGACAAAATCCAATCAAATACCTCGCTAACTACTAAAAATTAACCCACGTAAGTTACAGGGGCGTCCCGTGACATTATCTAGTAGTTGATCAATTTACTTTAAACTTTTTTTTTAAGTTTCAAAAATAATACCTTATTCTGAATATTTGTTTAATTTTTTTTTAGATCACTTATTTACTTATTACATTACAGGCATGATACCAGCCATGGTTTAAAAAATAATTATGTGATTTAAAAGAGTGTAGTAATAAAATATCAAGAACTGCTAAGAATGGCACACAATTTTATTAACGTTATTTTTATAAGTTGATAGAATTTCAATACCCGTGGTGTCGATATAGTACTAATTACTTAAACTATGCAGTTGATTCATCGCGGAATTTGATTATAAAATGGTCTCTATATTGTTAAAGGCAATCAACCAAAGAAGTTCAGTGGTGTCCAGCATTTTATGAACAATTTTATAAATAAAACATAAGTCAGAACATATTTGTCTTCCTCTTAATGTAGCAAGACCCATTACTTACAACAATTAAATACATTTGATGTTTTCATTGAGAGTTCCTAACCTAACATTAATATTTCAAAAAAACTGTTTTGGTTTCGCAAGATAGATTTTTCATAAATATTATAAAAATAATTTACCATATTTTATAATATCTTGAAAACATACTTTATCTATAGAACAGGTCCAAAAATAATATTTTTTACACGGTTATTATGATCTTATCATCTCCGGATTTCTAAACAGCAGGCTGGCAACAATGTAAATATTTTGAACATATGTAATAAATTTTTATTATTTTTTTTAAAATTTATTGTGAATCAATTTTAATAATGTTATTATTAAGTTCTGCGAGTATTTTTAGTTTTTATTATTGTTCAAACATTTTATACAGTTTGAAAATGGCCTTAAACGCTGAAACAGCTGTCACAATAATAAAAACTAAAAATACTTGCAGAACTTAATAATAACATTATTAAAATTGATTTACAATAAAAAAAAATTAAAAATTAAATGGAGTTATACGAATTAAACACTAAAACAATTAATAATTAGTAATACACTTTACTCAATAAAATGGTCAGTAATAAAAATCTGTTTTTCAAAAAAACATCTTTAATTAATAATCACTGTTTTTGGCACACCACTGCAACTGGCAGACTACCCAACCTAAATAACATCAAGTTTTCAAGAACACAACATACGAGTATTAAAGGAATTCAACCCTAACAACAAAGTGCTTGAAACTTTTCGTGTCCCTAATTAATAGTGCCCACACAAATTTTTGTGAAAATAAACTATTAAACAGTCCAACTACACCGAAACAATTACCTCGGATAGTGGAGACACTTTGTCAAAAAGTCTATCCGAAGTAAAGAGCTGCGGTATTTAAATAATCCCTTTCTTTTAAGTAGGGTATGTTTTTAATTCGTTTAGTGTTTAAGGGCTTGTTCCAAAACAAAGCTTTCCGCGATATTCAATTAGTTTTAATCTCCGCGAAGCCACAAACAACCACTTTGTGGGACAAGCCAGAGACTGTGTGGGTTGACACGTATTACGGGTAGCGGAGAATACTCGCATATCGCTTACGCAACTAAATATTTATATACAAATATGCAACGTACGGGAATTATTTGTACACATCGTTTATTGTATATTATCTATACGCAGTTTTGAGATTTCCAATTAGGAGACAAGATTTTTTATGCATCAGTTAGACATGTTTAAGATATGATATGTTCATCAAATTAGTTTGTGGTATTGATAATACGTAAGCAAAAACGTATACGTATTTAATTAAAAAAAATGAACCAAACAAACAAATAAATAATATAATTAATTAATTAATATTAATTGATAAACTAAAGTTTTTAAGACAAGATTTTTGTGCATAGCGCAAAGGGTAACAATTATTTTTATAAACAATAGTTATTAGCCTGAAACACTCATCCAAATTGAAAAAAACTGACCGGCAATCAGAAGGGTGCAGGTTCGAGTCCCGTCGGCGACATTTATCTTTGCTCGGAAAGGTTTTTTTCAATTTGGATGAGTGTTTCAGGCTAATAATTATTGTTTATAAAAATAATTAATTAATAAATGTTTTAAATAGTGGTTCGTTCTTCTGTCGGTAAATCTTATTAATTAATAATGTTTCTTTAAATATAATTAAGTACGTATTTTTAATGCTCGTCGCTCGTTTATAATATTTAAAATGGAGTGTTTAAGTTAGAACAAAGCGTATAATCATGAAATCATTAACATAAAGTTATCTACTACAGCTTAAAAGCAATATTCTTGTATGATAATTAATATATTGAAATCACTAGTATTTTTTATGAGTGCACATAAAAACCGTCCTCAAATTTTTCGTATCAAAAATATTTTTTATTTTAAAAGAGATTTAGAGAAGATTTAAATTTCTTTATAGTAAGAAACTCTTTTAGATGGTACTTCCGGCCACCATAATATGGACATGCGCATAGATCGGTAGTCAAAAGGCTATAAGAGTAACAATGTTTTTAAATAAAATGGACGAAAAAATACTTTCGTGCGTATTTGAATCCAACAATGATTTTCATAACGATTTTTTTTTAAATTTTCGAATTATGTAAGGATATAAATTACGTTTGATTTTCTGGTTGAGTTTTAATTTTATTTTCTTTCTAAGGAAAACAACGTTAAAACAATCGAATTTTCAAAACTTGAACTTGAAACTTGAAGTTCATTATTTTCGTCATTGGTGTTTATCCACCTTCATCCCGTGTGATTTATTTTTTTCGGATATTCAAAGTGACAATATTTTTGATGAATACAATTGAAGTGTTTGACAGTGTGACAGATTTCACTCCCCACGATGAAAAACATTTGCACAATTGAAATGACTATTGCCAGATTCCTTTGTACCTAATTTTCATTTCAACATTATCATTTTTCGTTTGACAGTTTTTCCTTACCAGAAAATGAATTTACTGACAATCTAACAGATTGAAACATGCAGTGAAAGAAATTGGCAATGTCAAAAATTTGATGGATGACTTTTGAAAAAACGGTTTAGTGTGTTAGTTTCCAATTTTATTGAATTTGAATGTAAAAGCGCTCTTAGCCCTACAGCATTTAGTAAACTTTTTGAACGCATTGTCTACGATCAAATCTATACCTACAACCATTGTTTATAACATACAAAACCAACAACATGGATTTCTACAAAAAAGATCGGTACTAACAAATTTAGTAAACTTTACGGAATATCTAACGAGCAATATGAACAGTAGAAATCAAGTAGATGTAATCTATACAGATTACTAAGGATTTCGATAAGGTTAACCATTCCATTCTCATTAAAAAATTAAATAAAATAGGCATCCACGGTGACTTACTTCGGTGGCTCACTTCATATCTCCAGAGTAGACTTTAATGTATATTAATTGAGGGAAATAAGTCTAGCTTTTTTATCGTGCCCTACGGTGTACCTCGGGGTTCTCACCCAGGGCCACTATTATTTAATGTTTATATTTATGATATCCATTTTTTTTTTTACATTCCAATTACCTAGCATACGCAGAAGATATTTAGTTTAGTTCAGTTTAGTAGACGATTATGTTTAGTTTAGTATCAAAATGTAACAAATTATCATTCACACGTAACAAAAAGAAAATTCAATTTAATGACACCTTAAACGATGCATATATCACTGAAGTACAATCTATTCGAGACCTTGGGGTAATACTGGATGTGAAACAAAATTTTATCAAACAATCTAACGAGGTTATCAATAAAGCCAATAAAATGCTGGGATTTATAATTCGTATTACAAAACCTTTTCGCAACATAAAGACTCTCTATTCCCTTTACACAGCGTATATCCGCCCTTACTTAGAATATTGAACACCAATATGGACACCTTTATACTAAGCCCATATTGAAAGAATACAAAGCATTCAACGTAAGTTATTTAAGCATATAAATTATAAATTTAATTTACACTTTGCAAATAATACCGATTCCTTAAAATTCCATAACTTCATCACGCTTCAAACGCGACGCTTAATATTTGATCAAATCTTGTTATTTAAAATTATGAATAATAGCCTGGACTCGCCAGAGCTCATTAACTTTATAAACATTCACATACCATCAAGACCAACCCGACAAACCGATTTTTTTTTATTTGCCCGCATGCAGGACCAATCTTAGGATAAATTCTCCAATTCCCCGTATTTGTGCACAATATAACGCACAATTTCACAATATCGACATTCTTCACAAAATATCGGACACAAAATATGAAAATTCTTTTCAAAATAGCGAACGACCACAGATTGATTCACGAGTATAAAATGTATCGAGAGCATCTCCTGTCCCGATCATATCTTCCTCTTCCTCTCCTCCC
>JAHDVE020003796.1:0-19446 GCA_022606495.2 Halesus radiatus | reverse complement strand
AACTTGTGTACGTGGAAGACTGTTGTAACTAGTATACATTATAATAATATTCGTCTGTCAGTAATGGTTGTAAAAGTGTACCCACACCATATATTATTGCGATGTGATGTATCTGTGTATTGGTATACTCGTACACGTACAAGGTGACGTCACCGGGCACCAGGAGTCCGTCGGATGCCCGTATCAGCGGATTGACGCCCGTGGGACTGCGATACGTTTTCACGCATCGAGTGTTCGTCCCCCAACCAAAACGGACGCCACTAATTGGTTTAAATCAGGTCGGCGGGCTTGTATCTCGCCATCTCCCCCATTTTTATGCTGCCCTGGTAGATGGTAAATAAATACAACGTTGAAATATTTATTTAAGAATTTTTGTGATGAATAGAAAAGATGAACGTATTTCCTTAATCGTATCAAAAAAAAATCTATTTCTCCATCTTCACCGATATCATACTTTAAGTTCAAGACTTGTCAATATTATTCTCCATTTTAAATCCCGTATATCACTTATAATCCCGGCTGCTATCCTTATGATGATTACAAAATTCTTCCCGAACACAATTGCAATTTGACTATTAAACTGCGTAAATTGAGCTGGTGCTCATTAGCTTAGTCGGTAAAGCGGTTGTCCCGGAAAGACAGAGGTCCTGGGTTCGAGTCCCAGATGCGACTGATACCTTTTTATTTTCTGCTGTTTTTTTCGGTTTCATGTTTCATCTAGGATATGTTAATATTATCTTCTTCACTGCTTAAATATTACAATTAGGTTTATAAATTTTAATAAATTATTAATAATTAATTGAAACATTTTAATTTATTTGTTTTAATTATTTGTTTATTTTAGATACTTCTACATTTAAGTTTACAAAATACCTAAATATAACTTATAAACCATTGGATACCATCATGTCCATATTACTTATTATAACTTATATACTATTGGAGATATTCTTACACACATATATACGAATATATATTACTCATATCACTTTTAGATACTAATACATGCTATTGGATTTTATCTTTCTTAACATGTGGTTCTTTTTAAATGTATTAAGATGTGGTTTTATATTTGGCTATCAGGTGGAATTGTTATTTTTTGTAGTCTCATTTCTTTGCGCTTCCCTATGTGTCTGGTAATTTGCACCATACATACCTCTCTGGAATTGTATTGCAGATAATATAGTACGTAGGTGATTCCGAAAGAGATACTTAGATGGTGTGTACTTTGGCGCAGAGCGATTGGATGGAAAAACAAGTGTCAGGAGAATATATAAAGCAAATGAGAATTGACACGAAATGCCCTAGGTAGAAATGACACGAACAAATGAATTAAAGGCGTGAGTTGTACACAATAATAAAAAAAAACTAAAATACTTACGGGACTTAATAATAACACTATCAAAGTTGATTTATTTTTAATCATTGAAGATAATAAATAACAAATTTTAAAATGAAACATGATAACGACAGCAGCTGAGACTTAGGAACCCAGGACCTCATCGATACCCTAATTCAATAGGGAAATAACTCAAAATTACTGGGTTTTGAGTTAATGATGAAAAACGGTAAAGAAACTCCCCCTTCTCATATTTCAATAAAAAAATAAGTCTAATTCGTCCTAATTATGTAGTCAGATAATTCTTTATTGAATTATAATGAAATCAGCACATTCTTAGTTCAATGGAGAACCATTTAAAATGTTTCCTTTTGGAACTTAATGAATGTAGCCATTCACACCTATGATATGATAGGTTAATAAATTACTTACATGTTGCATCTATTATTATGTTATAGGTGGACAAAATGACATCGGAGCGATGTCTTTGTGAACATTTTTCAAATCCAGTTTTCTCAAAATGAGGTATTTTGAGTTAGTTCCCTATTAAACTAAGGTATCGTCATGGTCTATCCGAGGTCTAATCCACTGAGCTACGCCTACCCCAATAGGTCCCGTCATTTTTATAGGTATCATACTTTGGTTTCTTACGAACTGTTAAAATCATATTCAATTAATTTCCACATAATTTGGCAACCACCTTTTTATCATGACTACAGGATTCTATCCGAATAATGACAAATTCTAATTTTTCTCAAAAACATTAGTGGGAACCTTTTCAATATCACCTAACGTATTGTTATTATTCATAATGTTATTTATAGTTTTTTTTAACGTATACTCTACAAATGAGGCCTTGAGGGAAATAATTTCCCAGGATTCCTATGTCTTCCTTGGGGATGCTGTATGGAGGATCTTTTGGAGGATAGGAAGGATTGAACCTGGGTTTTAAAGAAAGCCATGTTGTAGATGATAATATATACCAGAGTGATATATACACGATACAAATGTTCTGATTGTATGTGCCAGAAATGAATAATTGAAATAGTGTTTCTCCTTTTTTATTATACTTCCTATTGTAAGTCCTTATCGCAGATCACGTGCCATTAAAATCATACTAAAATTCCGCAATTCGCTAGTGAATTTTAACAAAACGTGATAAATTTACTAAATGCGATCACAATTAAATAATGCTTTATCTCATGCTTGTTTCTTTATAATGAAAGCAAAATTGTAGAAAATTGTTGTTCTTTTTTGTTTGATAGATAAATTGTCAATCCTCGCATCCTTTCAAGTAAAGTAAGCCTCTCAGAAGCTGGTTGTATTGTACAGAGCCCGCAGATACTTTAATAGTACACAACTACTTATTACTACAATCTGCTGACTCTGTACAAATCGGAAGTGCGTAGAATTTGGCAGCCACCTCGGGTGGGGAGAACCAAAATATCTGAAAAAACCCTTGACTTTGTGCAGAAACGGGCGGTCCATTTTATAGATTCGCATATCTTAACAAACGGACTACAATCTTTGAAGCACAGACGTCAGGTGGGAATGCTGTCCTTGTTCTACCGATATTTTAATGGAAGATGCTCTAAGGAACTAGCGTCATTGATTCCTTCGGCACCAGTGCATAGTCGGGAAATACGCCAAACGCGCGTCAAATATTTGAAAACGGTTGACATTTGTCACTTGAGAACGGGTCGCTTCTACGACTCGTTCTAATGAGTTTCCTCCATCCTACAACATGGGTCTCTTCAAGACCCAAATACACTCCTTCCTATCCTCTAAAAGACCCTCCGCACAGCATTCCCAAAGATGATATAGGCCTTGAGGGAAATTATTTCCCTCACGGTCTCCTGTATGGAGTGACTTTAAAAATAATATAAAAATAACTGAAAATATTTGCCTTTCTGTTCCTTTTAACATTACAAATTTCAGGTGTTCCTTTACTAGTATAGAATTTTGAACAATAAAAATTAAAATATTTTTTTTTCTTCGACCCACGTTTTGGCTAAACCGGTGTCCTCGATAGCCCTTTGCAATTAGCGAATAGTCCCTCAGAATCACTTTTGCTCGAATGCTAACATTTTTTCTAGACTCTGTTTTTCCTATTATACTTGTCTCTGATTCAGTGGTTAATGGTATCAAATATGTTACAAATATATCTGGCCCGCGTTGAACGATTTGATTTAATACATTTTAATCGATTTTATTTGATATGTATTCTCAATCAATTACAAAAATCGAAAATTTAGATAAATAAATATTACGTAACCCACACATCACTTTACTGCTTTTATTCATAAAAGAAGTCTAACAAATACGCATTTAATAAAATTTGTCAGATTTTATTAAAAAAAGTATTTTATTCCCTTTCTAAACCACCAGACTGAGAGCGAACAACGAGTGGAGAGGTTTATAACTGTTAGTACCCACAAACCTAATAGCCTCTTTATTATTTTTTGTGTGCGAGCATAAAAGCAGAAAAGTCATAATGTAGATTACCTAATATTTATTTGACGACTTTTCGATTTCCATAGTTCATTTAAGAATACGTGTCATATAAAATCTATTAAAATGATTGAAAAAACAATTTGTACATCTCGGGCCATTGGAGGCGGTAGTGAAGCATGTTTCTATCAAATATTATATTTAGTGGGCAGTGCTAATGATAATATTTTTAATTTAATCATTAGAACACAAAAAGTCATCAATAAAATTATACTTAAAGTCCTTGTAAGATCTAGCACTGATGAAATCTTTGACAAACTTAACATTATGTCGATAAAACAATTATACTCTAAAACAATACTACTTTACATTGATAAATACAAGAAATAACAACAATCATACATATATGAAACACTAGTTCTCAGAGTCGAAAACACGTACAACAAGGAACCACAAACACAACATTTGGACAAAAAATACTTCTTATACTACGGTGCTAAACTCTACAACAAAATCCCACTATCCTTTAAAAATCATAACAATCATAATAAATTTAAAAAATCAAATAAAACACTGGATACGTTACATAGAAAATATATTATCAAAAAATACAGACTAACACGGCAACCACTCGAATGCCCTTAAACACCTCACCTTAGAATTATTTTTTATTTTTTTCATCAACCACATCAATTTAATATAATGTAATTTAATATTTTGTAAATGAAATCCTCTGCACTTGAAATCCCTGTGAGGATATTATTATTTTTTTTATTATTTTGTAATAAAAAAAGAAGATAATAAAACATTATTATTAGCGGAGCATATTTTCAATTTAGGGATTTGATAAAAATAAAAATAATTTGAGAATTTTCACTTCATTATTTTTGTGAGTGTTAGAAAATCATGAGATTTGAGTTCTTGGTTCGCCGGCACTAGATTCGTTTTCGTTCATGAAAAACTATTTCTTGATTATAGAATAAAAGCGTTACTAGTCAAGGTGTTATAAATATTTTCTATTGAATTTGATGGCCAAAAGAAAATAACTGCCGTAGAGAATAATGTTACCCAAAGAACTTATATACCACCCAAAAAGATATACTCTCTCGTGTCCGCATTCTGTCTTTATTGCGACATTTCTAACTTTATCCATCAATCTTTTCCAACACATCCTTCTCAATGGATAGATCACTTACTTGATAAGTGTGTGTGAACTCGAACTGCGAATGACAATGAATGTATTTTCATTTGTTTCATAGAACTGTCTTACAGAGTTTGTAAAACACGTTGACTTCTACATAAATGTCATAAAATATTTTCTCAATTTCTGTTTAAGCGGCAAATTACACTTTTTTTTAATAATGTTGTAATGGGTATTTTCACTACCTTTATTACTGTTTAAAAAAATACGATACTGATGGCTTTTGCATTTTTATTTTTGTTCACAGATAATTTTTTCACAACGGTTTAAAAAGTTGCCATTTTTGCCAACTCAGGCAGAGGTCCTGGGTTCGAGTCCCAGATGCGACTGAAATCTTTTTATTTTCTGTCATTTTTTCCGTTTTCATGATTCATTTGGGTTGTCTTAATATTATTTTCAACAATGATTAGAATCAATTATTCTAATGTACCCACGATTATATTATAATTGCTTCAAAATATTAAAATTAACATGCGGTGTCATTATTAATAATTGAATTAAAAATTACTTTGTAATACATGATACATCTGACATGAATCATCATTTTGGTCAAAAATTATCAGCTTTTTATTCTGTGATTAGATTTATTAATTTTTTCTTGAATTTAAAAACAAAACAAAATCATTACCCGCTCATCTCACCGGGACAGTCCTGTGTTGAGATTAGCGGCTTTACAATCTTAGTGAAACGATAAAATAAGTTAATAAAATCATGAAAATAATAATAGGTAGATAAAAAAAAATACGAGTAAGTAAATAGTAATAAGTAAGTAATAATAAGTGAATAATAATGATAATATCGAGCATACATAATGTTTCAACATTGATTACAACATAAGGGATAACACGGATAAAGCGAAATCGCCACTCTCAGCTAACATAGGCTTTTTGACCATTTTTAAAAATAAATTTAGCGTATCTACGAGGTGTGTTCAAAAGAAAAAGTGAATTTTGAATTTTCGCGGGCTGTGTACATTCGATTATCGTTTTTTTTGTTATGTTGGTACACATATGTTTATCATATGTTAGCATTATCAGCCATTTTGGATCAGTGGTTTGTTTTTGACAACTGGAAAGACTTCAACTTTTTTACATATTATGTAAGACTTCAAGAAATTTTAATATTAGAGTTAAGAAACACTTAAGGTGTTTAGGTACTAATATTTTTCTGAATTTGCCACCTTATTCTGGAAACAAATCATTCTTTCGACCAAAATAAAGGTTTACAAAATTTGCGTACAAATACAACCGGTTTACAATTAGAAAAAAATTGAAATTTTGGAAATTAGAAAAAGTGTTAATAGTCATTTAATTATAATTAGTAATCAAATATTTGAAAAAATTGAATTTATTTTCATATTAATATTTTCTTTTTTAATTTCTAATATAATTTTTTTATTCAATGTTTTATAATATTTTTTTATCAACATTTTTGATTAATTACTTACCGAATATAATCAATTTGTGTTTATGTTTATAATGTGTCTATTCTTAGATTATTGTGTTCTATGTTAATCATTTGGGCATACTTGACATTATTATTTTTTAGTATTATGCCCTGATGAAGAAACATTTGCTTTCTAAACATGTTGATATGTATATAATTTAAAAAAAATGGTGATTACGAAGTAATTTTTAATTCGTTTATGATTTTATTGTTTATTCTTATTTCAGATAGTTGACGGGAATGCAAAGACTGACGTCTCCAACAGGAAAGACCCTGGTCTTTTCTGTGGGGAGACAGAGCAGCCACAGACCTTCATTTCGGAGACTAGTTTCGTGAAGGTCCTGTTCCACACGGACAACTTCACGGACCAGACGTACTTTTCGTTCGACTCCAGGTAACTACATTCAATTTTACAACGCATTTTTAAAATAGTGATCGCAGATTCAATTTTTTGGGACAATATTAATGAAGTGTGTACTGATACATGATACTATATGCAGGAAAACTTTATATACAAAAAAGTGACAGAGTTATAAAGTCGTACCGTGTAGAAAGAAATCCAAGATCATACGTGACAAGGTTTGAATAATACACCGAGTGCAGTTGTTTTCTGTCGTGCTTTCGGTTTAATTTTTATTTGTGTACCTCTTATCTTAAGAATTTAGTCTTTTTCCGTTACAGACATTATTAAGGGAGAGAGGGACGTCGGAGAGTTATTATTTATTAATTCAAAATAATGATAGTATTATTACGCAATGCGATAAACATAATGTTTTTAAAATAAAAATGTCTATTAAATATTTTATAAATTTACATAGGCTTAGCATTTATCAAAATCTATACAGAAATATTACTTTTTTCTGACCGTCCCATTGTATGTTTTACAAATTATTTAAAATACAAATACCTATAATTTTTAAAGTGGAGAAAAGTATGTTTAATAATTTATCTATTAATTGTTTTTGTGTTTAATTCGTAGAACTCCATTTTTTAAAAAAAATTTAATGTAAATCAAATTTAATAATGTTATTATTAAGTTCTGCAAGTATTTTTAGTTGTTTTCAAAGTTTGAAAATGGCCTTAAACGCCGAAACAGCTGTCACAATAATAACAATTAAAAATACTTGCAGAACTTAATAATAACATTATTAAATTTGATTAACATTAAATTTAAAAAAAATATATATCGTTGCGTTTTTGTAAACAAAACAAAAGATTTGTAATCCGCATCACAAAAAAAAATGTTTTTTTTTTATTTTTTATTAAAATAGTAAGTGGTGTAATGGTCAGCATAGTTGCCTTCGAAGCAGTTTATCTAGATTTGATTCATTCATTTGGAACTATTTTTATTTTTCCTATAAAAATACATTTAATCTTAATTTTGTTTTAGTTTTATTGTAATATGAATCTTAATTTTTCACAGGTCTGCGTTAGTTTAAAATAATCGTGTTATCTAGCGAAAATATTTACTGCGACTGACCATCTCTAAAAATCGTCACGTTACGTGTAAAATAAAATAGATTTTCACAATGAGCAAATGATTAATGAAATGAAAAAAAAACGCATTGTTTGAATCCACATTTATTTTTGTTTCGATTTGACTGAATCATTTTCAGGGCTTACAATATACTAATTAAATAACAGGAGTGTGCATGTATATATAGTTGGAAAAATGGAGAACAATACTAGATTGGAAGCATACAGTACAATATACATAATTATATAGACGATGGGAAAACCACGAAAGACAAATAATGCAACAGAACGTCGAGTAAGGCAGTGGATTGTTTGAGGGGAGGGAGAGTTAAATAAATTACAATAGACACTTGTTCTATTTCGTCACCAATGTTGAGAAGTAAGATCCATTATAAGAATAAATGGAGGAAGAAAGGTTTGAAAGTGCGTGGATATTTAGACAGTAGGAAATCAATACGCATTTTTATCAATATACGCCCATAGTCTAAAATCAAAGACACTTAGGAATATTATGTATCAATTAAAATGTAGCAGGACAAGGTAAAATAAATGCCTCGATATTTAAATCAATTAAATTCCCATTAAACGCGGTTGGCTCTAACAAAAAGTTATTCAAAGAAGGGAATCTAGCAGTCCACAATGGAGTGCTGATACCAACCCTGATGTATGGCAGTGAGGCATGGAACTAGCAGACGAAGTATGAAAGTTGACGGAATGCTGTAGAAATGAGATCTCTGAGGTGAATGTGTGTTAGTGTGAAAAATTTTGAGATTCGCGAAGTATGCAAGGCTGATGTAAGTGTAATGAGTAAGATTAAGATGGTTCGGGCACGTAGAGCGAATGAATGAAGAAAGGAGTCTAAGAATAATATATGAAGCGAATGTGAATGGAAGAAGAAGCCGGGGACGCTCAAGGAAGACACGGCATGATCAAGTAAATCTAATACTTGAGTCGGGCTATGTCAGAAGTCGGAATAACAGAAGAGAATCTTTGAGACGTTGTATGAAAGTGAATGAAGGAGGAGGTGTATGCCAAGACTGAGTTGTTTGGCGGTCCGTCCTCTCTGCCCACCTCTGCGGGGAAACGGCACAATGCTTAGTTAGTTAGTTAATCATTCATTCAATAATTTTACTAAAGTAGTACCAATACTATTCTTGATTGATTTATTAACTCTATTTTTTATACTAGTTTATGTGAAAACTCAAATTCCCTTTCGATATGAATATTAGTTTTTCCGGCTATTCTTCTTATTAACTCTTGGCTCAGCGCCAAGGTCCTTACCGCTGTGCTATGGCGTCATCGAGCAACTACACAAGACCTTCGTAGTGAATATTGATCGAAGAAACATACTTTGAATCCGGGATAAATGCAGTGTATTTCTGTCATTTGTTCACCGAAAATAAAAATTATTTCTAAATGAATTAATAATTATTTCGTTTTCACCATTTTATTAAATACACATATATACATGTTTCGAAAGCGATGCTTTCTTCATCAGGAATATATAGTATAATGAAAAATTATAAGACAAATGATAAACATAGAACACAATAATGTAAGAATAGACAAATTATAAACATGAACAAAAATTGCTTAAAGTAAGAAATTAATAAAAAATGATATTACAAAATTTATATTAGAATTTAAAAGAATAAATTATTATTAATATTAATATGAAAATAAATACAAGAGATGGCTATTTAAAAATAAAATTAATATTAATTATATTTAATTCACTACTATTAAATTTAATTAATTTATTAATAATGATGCCACAAAGTAAATACCAATCTTTTGAAGAAATTATAATATTATTTCTTTCGCTTTATGTTTTTACCAGACTGTATTCAAATTTCGAACTTTAAGCTCATTAGCTTCATAACTATTAGAATCTTAAAAAAACATTCGTGTGCGACATAAAAAAACAGTTAATTTGGCAGAATTTTATTTCATTTAAAACCGAGAAAACCTTAAGTTAATCACGTTTTAAACTGAACACATGGAACAGGATGGCTTCTGCATAAATATTATTGTGGTTAGATTTGTATTAAAGCCTATTAAATTAACCAGGAATTTAGAGGTTCAAGACTAAATCAATATTTTATTTGCGGGTTCTATCATGATACCCGAATCAATCCATATTTAATGCCTTGTTCTAATGGAACATTAAATATTGCCTACCCGATGCGGGTTGATCTACTTGATTCCTTCAATGAGGAAATAATATTTTTTTTTTTTTTTACATGAATACCGAACAAGAGTCTCAACTGCTCCCAACCGTCTGGAGCCAGTGAGACTATGGTATCCCCAATTGGAGAATGTTGTGTGGCTGAAGGTATTGGGAAGGAGAAGGAGAAGGGGAAGAGGATGGTGGGGAAATACCTGGCTATTCAGATCTGGTTACCAAACACGGCTAAAAGCCATTTCAAGCAACGTTTCAATTCTGAATGGTGGTCTTTCACCAGGGCGATACTGAGAGTATCTTCCACTCTGGAACGTGCGCAAATATACTATTATTACTTTTACATTAATTAATTGTGACACACTTCCAATTAATTAAATAAAATGTTTGGATGCATTAGACATTTTTTGAAAGGATAAAACTTTTTTTTTGAAAGGGATTTTTCGAAAATCAAATGATTTTTTGGATAAAAAATATGATTATTTAAAAAATTATAATTTTTTTAAAGATTGTGAGATTTTGGAAATACTGTAAGTTTTTAGCTTTATTACGAATAATTTAATAAATTATGACTGTGGAAAAATTACAACTTATTGTAAATATTTTCATTTCTTACACGATTCAAAACATATCTGCTTATGCACAATACAAAATAGCTTTTTGGAACTAATAGCAATTTTCCTAAATTATGTACTTTAATTTATTTATTTACATTAAAAAATTAAAATTATAAATTATTTGGTATTTTATTTTCATATTTTTTATTTTTGGGAAAATTAACAGTAAATCCACAATTTACAAATCTATATATATATATATATTTATTTTTTTTATAGTAACTCCACACAGGAGACCCTGACGGAAATAATTTCCCTCAAGGCCTATATCATCTTTGGGGATGCTGTGTGGAGGGTCTTTTAGAGGATAGGAAGGAGTGAACTTGGGTCTTGAAGAGACCCATGTTATAGGATGGAGGAAACACAGAGGCCAGCAGATCATTCCACAGCCGAGCTGTTGAACACAAGAATGAATCGTAGAAGCGACCCGTTCTCATGTGACAAATATCAACCTTGTGCAAATGTTGGGCGCGCGTTTGGCGTGTTTCCCGACTATGCACCGGTGCCGAAGGGATCAATGACGCTAGTTCCTCGGAGCATCTTCCATTAAAATACCGGTAGAACAAGGACAGCATTCCCACCTGACGTCTGTGCTCCAAAGATTGCAGCCCGTTTGTTAAGATAGGCGAATCTATCAAACGGACCGCCCGTTTCTGCCCAGAGTCAAGGGTTTTTTTCAGATATTTTGGGACTCCCGGCCAGAGGTGGCTGCCAAATTCTACAGTGGGGCGCGCTTGCAATTTGTACAGGGTCAGCAGTTGTATACTATTAAAGTATCTGCGGGCTCTGTACAATACGCCCAGCTTCTGAGAGGCCAACTTTACTCGGGCTTCGATGGAGCCCCCATACCCGAGCTGGTCACTTAAGGTTATACCAAGCATATCAATGGAGAGCTTGTTGGGAAGATTGCTTCCATTAAAGGAGACTAGATTATCATTTCGATCCCTTTTAGACGTAATCAGACATGATTGGGTCTTTGAAACATTAAATTCGACGAGGTTATTCTTACCCCAAGAGGAGACCCTCTCGAGGTAACCGTCCGTTCTTTGCTTCAAAGCCTTCCGAGCTAGAGGAGTTTGTGTGCCCTTTGGGGGCTTGTCAAACAAAAAGCAATCATGGACTGTACTGTCATCCGCGTAACAATGGATTGATGTACATGTCAAGAGGTCATTGATGTGCAACAAAAACAATGTCGGAGACAGAACCGATCCTTGTGGGTCGCCAGCATTTATTGAATGCGAGGAAGAGATGAAACCATCAGCAACCGTCTGAATTGATCTCTCCCTCAAAAAATCGGCAATCCACGTACACAAGGAAACGGGAAGTCCGTAAGAAGGCAGTTTGTTGACAAATCCTCGGAAAAAACACTAAATCATTCCATTTATGAGTAACATAAATGCTATAAGTAATGTGTGACAATATGCAGTTTTAATTCAGTTCGCTTAACAATAGGAGTGGGATAATGGTACAAAGGACAAGAGGTGGTTTAATATTTGGGAGTGTAACTTACTGAAGCTTATAAACCTCATTTTAATATATTTTTAATCATTGAAGATAATATTAGCAATTCTTGGAATGAAACATGAAACCGAAAAGTCACAGAAAAGAAAAATATAACATCAGCTGCTGGGACTCTAACCCAGGACCTCATAGTCTATTCGGCAACCTGCGCTCTAATCTACTGAGTTACGGCTACCTTAATCCGTCCCGTCATTTTTATCAGTATCATACTTCGATTTCTTACGTATTTTTAATATCATCTTCAATTAATCCCATATATTTTGGTTGCAACCTTTATTACGACTACAAGATTCTACTCCGATTTTTTTCTTTTCATTAGACAGTATCTCAGATATACCTATACGCATTTTATTTATACGGAACATCTGTTGACTTTTTCTACTTTTTTTTACAATGACGTTTATGAGCTTCAAAAAGTTTAAAAAAAAAAATTAATATTAATTAACTTGCACAAAAAGTAAACAAATTATAGCAAAAAAAATTGAAATATGATTTTTGTACGTGTGTGGTAAATTTATAGATTTGATTTTTTTAAATTTTTATATATTAAATAGCTTATTTAAAAAACGTACTTAAAATCAAAAAGATTATTTTATTTCCGTATGGAAGATACTTTCGACATCGCTCAAGTGAATTGAATCGCTATTCAGAATTGAAACGTTTCATGAAATGGCCGACCACGGACCATGAACTGAAAATAACTCCTCATACCAGCTTTACGAAGGCGAAGTTTAAAAAAATGAGGCAATCAACGGATTCCAAGTAAACAGATTCCCGAAGGAAAACTTACTCGTCGATCAATATTCCTTACCACAACTGCGAAGCTATTTTTTCTATCTTCATTAAACTAAACAATTAACGTAAAAATAATCAGAATAGATAAATTTAGGTAATTTTTTTTTTTTTTTAAATATATTTCTTGCGCATTAACTATGTAAAAATTTTTAGGCATTTCGTTTTGAAGAGTTTTATACACTATGTAAATTTGTAGCAAATAAATAACATAAAGTAAAAAATGTACACAGTGGATAAAACTATTCAAAATAAAATATTTATTTTAAAGTAACCGCACTGAATCCGCAACGTAAGATTTATTCTCATTGAAACTAATTCTATAACTTTGAACATCTTCAAATGGGTGATAAAATAAATTTCCAATTTTGATCCCGAAAAGAAGATGAAATATTGTCACTAGGAAGAAAGCGTAAAAAGTTGGTGAACAATGTCGAATTGTGACACTTTAACTCCGGAATGTAAGCGTTCTTCCTTAGCACATTAATCACACATGATGAACAAATTCACTTTTTAAATTGATCAACAAATTCATAATTCAGTTGCTTATTGTTTCTGATAAACGATCAGTAAATTTAAAATTCTCAGAATACAATCATCAACATTTGATACGTAAAATTTTCTCTGTAAAAAAAATTTAACTTTCCAACGAGAAAAGGGCGAGACATGCTTCTATGGAGACAAACGCATTGCTCGAAGAAGTGAATGAAAGCATATCTTTAAGAAAGCTAGCGCGATCGGTCGGCACTACAGTAAAAAAAAATGTTTGAAGTTGGAAATAATAAAATTTACTCCTCGCCTCCATTCTGGGGTCACAGATACAGCTCAATAGTGCTGCAAATGAATTGAAAAAGTTCTGATTCGTTTACCTACAACACGAAGCAGTCAATTATTGGTTATCATAATTAGTTACCTATCAATGGTAAGATTTCACAATTTCCTTGTTTTCAAAAGAAAGAAAAACAATATTTGAAAAGCTCCTACTGCATCACATTAAGGGGAAAATGTTGCTTTTGTAATGATGGATGACTTTGTGAGCAGAAGAATTGAATTATCGATGGCTGGATGAGAACCTGATGCATTTATCAACTAGGCTACCTGTATCGGACGTCATGTCTCCCGGAATATTTGAAGCTGCACACTTATTATTAAATTATCGTTGTCTGTTAATATATGTAACGGGCGGTCTGGCGAGCTTGTTCGCACCAGACCGCTCAAACTGAAATGACTGAATAAAAGCGTTGGAGCGGTACGGTTGGTGGGAGGGAGACCGACTTGTCAGGCATCTACACAGCACCGGCGGTCCGCGCTTGGTGGACCGCATAAATAGCCTGCAAACGCCAGTTTGCGGCAGTTAGCATTTGATCGCCCGCCTGACAAGTACTCCTCCCTGCCCGCCGCCCGCTCTGACTTCTGAACCACTCGCCTTGTTTCACTCTGACCACTGCTTACCTCCATCGGACTACTGCCTCGGACAAGATTAACAAAAGTCGTTGTCGTCAGTACCGTTCCTACTTGCAAAAGGAACGGTAGGAGAGCTACCTCCCCCTCCAAGCCTCGCTCCGTAGATTGGGATCAGTCGGCTTCTTCAGTTCGCTGGTGTACCGGATTACGTCTGGTACACTACCAATTGGGCAAATGCTTTATGGGCTATTTAGTTATTTTTACAGGCATTTGAATATCCAAGTTGGGAATGGCCATTCTGCCTCCCAGTTATTTCTTCTTACATACATGCCCCCTTTATAACGCCATAGGAATTATTTTGCGGTTCATATTAGAAGACAGCTTGCTTAGTGACCAGATTTTATAATAAAGGAAGACAACTCTAACTGTTCAAGTTTGACAATCGACGGTTAAATCAAGAGTTTCATCAAGAAGTGTCATTTCATAAGTGCTAAATATCCGAATTTCTATTACTTTCAGAGCCGAGCAGCAATTTGAAGTTTATCTTCGATATGGACAACATCCAGAACTGTACCCGAACAGAAGAGGCGAAGTTGTTGCAGGGTAAGTTAAATATATTATTAACGATCATCCCCTTTTAAAAAATTTTGCATTTTTTTCGAAAATTTCAATACTTTAAGAGAAAACAAAATGATGTCATACTTTAAAGAGATTATTTTCGATATATTTAATATTCACATTGACACGTGGTTAATACTTTACCGATATGTACACTCCCTATACAGGGTGTTAAGATAAGGGACGCACCTGACAAACCTTTACCAGTGATTCTAAAGCTTATTTCAAGTAAGAAGTGTAAATGGCATTTTGGTCTCTGGAAACATTTTTTTTTCAAAATACCAACAAACAATACAACACACCCCTTCGTTCACTGTTCAATGCCAAACTATTTTTTATGTGACTGAAAAAAAAGGAAACAAAAAAGTCACCGAAGACAAAATTCCATGCACATTTTTACACCAAATAAAATCAGGAATTGCTGGTTAACCGTTAGAGTCGACCCAGTGCAATCGCGCTGTAAGTTTTAGTTACGCAAATTGCGACGCAGCGCTATAGCGCTGCAATTTTTAGTGTGCTTTTAATCGTCCACGGGAGAGCACGTATTCAATTTGAACGTGGCATATTGCGGTTGGCGTGTGTCTTAATAACTGTATTTATTTTTTATCTTGTTAAAATAAATACACCCTAAAGTGAATCGATATTTTTCACAACGTCGGAAGTTAGTTCTATTGAGGATGATCATAATGTATCAAATTACAGCGGCACTACGGACGATGAGACCTTTGTTCCCGTTAATGAAGACAGTTGCAACGGAAGTGACATTACTGTATATCGCAATAAAAGATTGCGAATAGAAAGTGAATCTTCGGATTCATTTTCAAAAACACAATCGTGATGTGAAATAATCTTATATTTTTGAATATTTTTTTTAGTTTTAAATGTTTAGTTTCTTAATTAGAACTATAATATTCGTAAAACTAAGTTATCCAAGTTATTGCATTTTTATTGAATACCATACTTTTTTTGTAAATTAAAAACACAGAATAATCTGTTTCAATTTATATACATGCTTGCAAAATAAGCATAGAACTAAAGCGGTTGAAGTAAGTCAGTTCCTTATTATCCCGTGTAGTGAAGAACTACTATTATTTTGGTTTGTTTCTCAGTAAAAAAAATTGAATGGGCAAAATAAGTATTGTTATGTTGTTTTATTTATTTTCCTTGAGCTCAGTGACATGTTTTAAAAAACGTATATTTTTTCCGATATTACACGTACCTACTTAAATTTTCCGTCAATCTATGGAAAATGAAAGTTTTTTTGCGGAGAGACTTTCAGGGCTAAAAAAAATCTGAAATTCTGAGAAGCTAATAAACTTTTTAACATAATGGAAACTAATTGTCAGAGAAAGCTTCCATTTGACTTAATCCGCCTTTAAGTCCCCTTTCTCAGAAAAACTTTTAAAAAGGGCAACTAATTAATTATAAATTATTCAATCGATCAAGCGGCCATCTTGGATACCAAAGTGAAAACGAGGTTTAAATTGGCTTTTAAAAAGATTTTTCAAAAATGATTGATCTCATTTTTTACAAGTGGTGGAATATGATTATTCAAAGCTTAACTCGGGAATGTAGAAAACGGTACTAAGGTTTCGAACCATCTTTTACCCATGATATTCCGAATTTTATAGTAATACATTGATATAAAACAAAGCAGCAACTTTGTATTACACTATGTGGCCTATCAGATTCGCTTTACTAACTATAGACTTACCTGGGGCGCTATTCCCGTTCTTTTTAAGGAAGATTCCTTACGTTTTTCCTTAGGGTTAAAGACTTCTTGATTAACTGCGGAATTCCGGTGAGACATAGTAAAAAGATCCTAAATAGATTGTCAAGAGATTATTTGAAAACACAAATTTATGAACTATCTTTATGTATTAATTGATAAACTAAAGTTCTTAAAAACTTAAGACAAGATTTTTGTGCATAGCGCAAAGGGTAACAATTATTTTTATAAACAATAATTATAAGCCTGAAACACTCATCAAATTGAAAAAAAAAACCTTTCGAGCAAAGATAAATGTCGCCGACAGGACTCGAACCTGCGCCCTTCTGATGTCCGGTCAGATGCTCTACCGTTGAGCTACGTCGGCTTATCGCAAACCCGCCAAGTTAATCAATATATGCTAGTGTTTCATTCAATAATTACTGTTTTTATTATATTTTCACCTGTAAACAACCAACTTTATTAGTATGAGAAAGGCTTGTAACGGCTAAATCCCTCAAATAGATAATAACAGTAATTATTGAATGAAACACTAGTATATATTGATTAACTTGGCGGGTTTGCGATAAGCCGACGTAGCTCAATGGTAGAGCATCTGACCGGCAATCAGAAGGTGCAGGTTCGAGTCCTGTCGGCGACATTTATCTTTGCTCGGAAAGGTTTTTTTTTTTTTTCAATTTGGATGAGTGTTTCAGGCTAATAATTATTGTTTATAAAAATAATTGTTATCTTTATGTGACATAAGATTTTGAACTAAAACTTTTAAAAACAATCACATTATGTTATAATTCATTTTAAAACATTTTTATTTTATTTTTAAATACCACAAGTAAGCCTTTAAACGAAGAATCACGTTTTATAAAAAGGTACCCACCTCGTAAGATAGTAATGCTCTTTTTTGTGTCTAGTTCTAAAAGTGACATTTGAATTTGCGCTTGACGTGAATTATCAAAAACGTCAACATCTATATAATGTTTAATAATGTTTACTAGCTAATTATGTTTAAAGTAAATAATAACGTAATTGGTAACATACTTAATATTGAGTTTTCCTCTTGTTAAAACATTGCAAATGTTGAGTTTTTCTCTTGTTACAACATCGCAAATATTGACATTTTTGATGAATGTCGCTCGCTGAATTCAACTGACAGCTGTCATCCGAGAGAATCGGAACCGCAGTTAAGTAAGAAGGGTTTAACCCTAAGGAAAAAATTAAGGAATCTTCCTTAAAAAGAACGGGAATAACGCCCCTGGTTATGAGTTGTTGAGATATCTACTGTCCTGTTGAAGCTTTGGTATAAAAGAAACTGGTAACCTACAATTTATAATACAAAAAAAGTAGAGGCGGAATATCAAAATGACATACGAACAAAATATTCCATGTTATAAAATCATATCAGGAAAAAAGGAAAACTAGATATATTTTATAACGAAACTTCACAACATTCTTCCCCCAGATGTAAAACGAATAGAAAAGTTAAATGAGTACTAGTCAAGAATTAAAGACAACACTAAAAACGACATAGATAACGCACCCAATTAGATGAAATCAAATTTAATAACTTTAGTCCACCTCCGCACAGGCCCCTAGTGAGGACTGAGTAAAACACGAAAAATATCAATAGTTTACAAAATATAATAACATATATTTTGTAAACTATTTGATATAAATATAATAAAATAACCATTAAGGTGGACTTTAAATTAATTAAAAATGACCATTTTACTTTGGAACATAAAGTGCCATACATAATTTAAAAAACATTTTTTTTAATGTTTTGTTTTTATATTATATATATATAATCATATTTACATAACAAATATATATATTGAATACTGTAAACCCGCAAATAATGTTCTAATTTGCCTCTAAAATTATGAAAATAGATTTTTTTCAGTGCACTTATTATTATACATTTCTGTTATCCGTTTAAAATTTACTGATAAATTAAAATTTTATGATATTTACTGATTGATAGAATTTATTGAGTTAGAAACCTGCAAAGTGTGTTTTTTGGGTGCTGACCCTTAAATGAATATTTCAAAGCAGCGTTTGTAGCAGATGACTGAAATAAGAATGTGAGTTGAAAATGCACGCGCTGACAGAGAAATTAAAGGAAGTAAAATCTCTGCAAATTTCACTACGTCAAGCCTATTTTAGATTAACAGATGTGATAAATAAGTAGTGATGTTCTAAGGAATTATTTTATCAACGTTTTTTTTTTATTTCGTTTTATGTATTCGCTTGCAATATTATGCATCAAAATATCCCGAAGGCATAAATCAAATATTCTGCAAGTCCAACTAAACCTTTCCCTGTAAAAATATTGTGATAATCGTTTTCGTTAAGAGGATTTCCTGCCACGGAGCAAGAACCGGCGATAAATTGATTTTCACAGCGGAGCTCGTTTATTTTCCGATGAGAGTTCGATCAAAGTTCGTTCGGGTAAGTAGAAAACTAAAAGCCGATTAATGAAATGTTTTTTAAAACCCTTATGGGTGAGCACTTAGAGCAGATTTTATTACACATTTGATTTTAATGCCTATAAATACCCAGAGCAGGTTGGTAAAACTGCAGTTCGGTAATAAAATATAGAAACGTAAAGTCTGACATAAAATAGTAGACAAAAAATGGGGGCGCTGCAAGAGTTTAAAATATTTTAAATGGTAA
>JAHDVE020003795.1:0-63009 GCA_022606495.2 Halesus radiatus | reverse complement strand
TAAAAATTGATTCCATTTCATATTCCGTGTGCGTACCCTCCAACAAACAATTCATTTCAATATTTAAAAGCATTACGTGCCAAAGGTGATTTTTTCTAATATATTAAAATTAGCGCCATCTGTGAATGAGTGTTACGTTTCGTTTACTCGTAAGAAATAATTTCGGTTTTCAAAAATGATTTATCAATTTCACAAGACATAGTAAGGGAAAGTTAAGCTTACTTCGTCCACGCGATAACACACTCAACTCACTTCTATTGGTTTATTTTTTATCCATAATTTCTTCAAAATATTGGTTTTCACTTTGTAGAGTCAATATTAATAAATGAATTAAAAATTACTTTGTATTCAGCACTTTATTTATGCAGGTATCAATTATAGAGTATGACAAACCTGACATCTGGTTAAGTATTTATTGGGGGAGAAGGACGTCGGAGAGGAATGATTTATTAATTCAAAATAATGATATTGTTACGCAATACGAAAAGCATTAATGTTTATTTTAATCCTGATTACAAAATTTTGGTTACCTTTAATTATTTTAATATTTTGTAAAATATGCGTAGCGCGGTCAGAAAAAGTCAAATGTCTGATTTGATTTTGATAAATGCTAAGCCTGCGTAAGTTTTAAAAAATTATCATTTTTTATCATTGAAGATAATATTAACAACTCCCAAATCGAAACACGGAACGTATCCCAGTTTATCCGGGACCTACGGGATTGTTTGGAGTAGCCGTAGCTCAGTTGGAATAGAGCGTAGGTCCGGGATAGACATGAGGTATTGGGTTCTAATCTCAACTGCTACCGTTATCTTTTTCCTTTCTGTGTCTTTTCCATTTCGTGTTTCAATTTTGGAGTTGTTAATATTATTTTTAATATTTTTCAACAAGGTTTATAAGCTTCAATAAGTTAATAAAAAAATAATAATATGTATAATAAATAATAATAATAATAAAATAATAATAATAATATGAGCATCTGACCGGCAATCAGAAGGGTGCAGGTTCGAGTCCTGTCGGCGACATTTATCTTTTCTCGGAAGGTTTTTTTTCAATTTGGATGAGTGTTTCAGGCTAATAATTATTGTATATAAAAATAATTGTTACCCTTTGCGCTATGCACAAAAATCTTGTCTTAAAAACTTTAGTTTATCAATTAATACTAATATGTGATCAGTATTTCGAAATAACAAATAATCCCTCTCCTCCTTAAGAGGCCTGTTTCATACGAAACTTAATTTTGGATTTGAGGCCAAAATACTCACCCAAACCTAATGATCTTTTTTTCTTCAAAAATTGGATTAAATATCTATTACGGATTAGAATTAATTTCTTTATTTTTGTATTATATTATGAAATATAGGCCATTAAAAGAATAGATTGTTGGCGATTTTAGAGGCACCTTTAACAATTATTTGGGGGCTAACGGGGATCTATCTACTTTGAAAATATAATGAAATATATATATTTTTTTAAATATTAAAATAAACATTATTGTGGTTTTTTAATTAAAATTAAAACGAGCAATTTCCGTTGGTATGCAAAATTTTCCGTAAATAATTTAAATTATCGACCCGAAAAAACGTTGTTTTTTTAAATGTTTTGTTTTAAAATTTTTATTTAAGCAATTATATTTACATAGCAAATATAATAATTTTTTTTAATTCAGTAAACCCGCAAATAACGCCCATAGAATTATGAAAAATTGATTTTTTTTCATGGCATGTACTTCATAATTTAAAACAAAAATAAATAAAATACTTCTCATCCGTACTAGATATTTACTAAACCTTTAATTAAAAAAATATATATCATTCAGTTTGGATGGGTATTTTGGCCTCAAAACCAAAATTAAGTTATGTATGAAACAGGCAGCGCGGCCGTTCCTCTTAATGGATGCTGTAAGATGAATATTTTATTCGTTATTTTTGTTCAAATAGTGACTATAAACATTTTTGTAATTTCTCTGAGGGTAAGTAAGTGTTTTGGGAAACTTTAATAGGTTTTGTGTTCAGTTTAATTACCTAACCAAAAATTGAAACCAGATTTTTTATAGATATAAATGCTACCTACCTTACCATTATATATAAATCCAAGATATCCATATAGTAAGTATATTATAATGTGTGCTTGTGTATCAACATGAACCGACCAACCAGAAAACATAATTTAAAAGATTTGTTATAACGACATCTCTGAAATAAAAATGAAGACACCTTAGTTTCAAAAATATCCACAGATGGCATTAAATAAAACAAATAATTTACGACAAGAAAAGATTTTATTAATTCATTCTTTATATTTTTTTGTCAATGGAGACCATATAATCATAGCGCTAATTAGTAATAATTAATATATATTTTTAATAATATAGATAAGTTTATTGTAATAAGAAACAAAACAATATATTTTCCCGATGTATAGGGATTGTCAAAAATAGTTTTCTTAGGACAACCTGATGCCATCACCTCCGGGGCATTCTCCGTTGCTGATCTTGGAAAGAGCTGTAAAAATAAAATACGGCAATGAGTTAATAATAATAAACGTCATGGTATTCTCAAAATAACTGTTAGAAGTGAAATTTGATAAATTGGTTTGACAAGTTTATAGGAATCACGTGTTATTTGTAACAGTTGTAACGGGAATATCTTGAAGGGCACTTATATTTTCTGCCTCTCCGGGATCCACTGAATGGTTAATATTCCTAATAGTTAGATTTACACCAAATTAGAAGAAGAATGATGTCATCCATTTATTGTTTTTTTTTTTGCATTTTATTACACAGGCCCTGGTCGAAATAATTTCCCTCAAGGCGTATGTATATCACCTTTGGAGGTACTGTGTGAAGGTCTTTTAGAGGATAGGAAGGGGTAAACCTGGGTCTTGAAGAGAATCAATGTGTGGGAGGGAGGAAAAACAGAGGCTGGCATATTATTACATAGCCGAGCTGTTGAACACTGGAACGAGTCGTAAAATTGGTGTTAACTATGTAACAATATGTACACATTTTATTTTTGAATACTTATAATTCACAATGTACATTTGTTACTTAAGGTTAACCGGAATGTAATACGCGCTCACAGGTGGTGCTTATTTTAAATATTGAAATGAATTATTTGTTGGCGGGTATACACACGGAATAAGAAATGAAATAAATTGTTCCTGTAGGTTTAAAGTTCAAGTCCTTCAAACAATTTTTTTTATAAAAACAATGTATTATTGTAAAACTAACATATACAGTATTTTTATAAGTTGCTTGAAAGACTTGAGATTTAAACCTACCCCCCTCCCCCCCCCCAACAAACAATTCATCTCAATATTTAAATTCTAAAATATTTGAATCAGCGCCATCTTTGAGCTAGTATCACGTTTCGTTTAATGTAACGTTAATAATTTGCTACCTATCCTAGTAAAGTACATCCATGAATTTAAAAATCGGAGGGAAGGATCAGAGCAATGTTGAATAAGGGTAGATTTTTTAAGTTGGGGGAATTGTGGGAACAGATGCAACAATCTTTATTTTTCATTTTAACTCCCGCCCGCTGGCAAATACAACATATTCATTAGAACCCTTCAAGCATTATTTACATAACATGCTAATATCGTAGTTTGATAATATAAACTCCACGTTATTTACTAGGAAGAACGATCGGTTCCCAAGGTCGCCAACACAACACCTCTATATTACTTACCTGTCAGGTAATTCCTCTTAGCATATTATTCAGCGCGACGTAGAACCAATCAATTACCAGTCCCGGGGAGAGGTTTAATGAAATTGAGAGCGTTCGTAACTTCCTCTCTTTTCCGTGAAGCTGTGTTTTTAATCGTGTCACGAGAGAAAATATTCCCTAGAAACTGTCTATCGAAAGTAAGAAGCGCAGAGTTAACTGGTATTTTATTAAAGAAAAATATTTGAAGAGGAGATTCTAAAATGTATGACAATTTTAAGTTAATCATCAAAATAAATACATCCGAAATTCATAAAAACGTACTAAACATTACAAAGCAAACATAGGATGAAATATTGTAAAAATTAAAGTAATTTTGGACAAAAACGGTGATATGTGTTAATTGGTGACCCGACAGTTTATCCCTTGAGAGTTGGCTCCCCGACAGATGATCCCTCCGACAATTGATCCCCCAAAGGATTCTTTCTGCTGTACGTCCTCATTTGTAAAGAAAGTATGCAGAGGGGATATGCGGCCGTATAACAAAAGTCGATATATAAGTATGTCGTATTTTGTTATTCGACCGTAGATCCCCACTGCATACTCCTTCGGAGACTCTACATTATTGTCGGTAAAATATTTTATCTAGCGGAATATTGTTATAAAGCAGAAATAATCCTTTAGGGGATCAACTGTCAGAGGGATCAACTGTCATGGAACCGTTATAATTCATCAAAAGATTATACTTTTTATTATTTCTGTGAAGATTTTCCGTCCATGTTTTCTCTTCGTTCTGAAAACCATGCCACTGTCGAATAATAATATTTTGTTTTTCTTGTTTTCAGAATAGATGAAAATGAAAACTAAACTATCTAAAACTACTGTAAACTATCTAATGGGTTCATTTGTAATTAACATTACGATTGTTTTTGGGTGATAAATAATAATTAAGTGCCAGGAACAAGCTTATATTACGAATTAAATTGGAGTTCAACACCCTGTACACAAAGTTTGTAATTTTTATCGAAGAATGCAATCACTTTGAGGCTTGATACATAAATTTAAAAAGTTTTTAGTTTTTTTGAATTTATACGTACGTCGACCGGATTCGGTTAGTCCTCGATATTCTTCTGAAGAAGTTTAAGAGGAACAGCTGCTCGCCCTGTTTCATACAAAGCTTAATTTTGGATTTGAGGCCAAAATACTGAGCCAAAACGGTTTTTTTTTGTAAGATATAGTAAATATCTATTACGCATTAGAAGGATTTTTTTATTATTAAAATTTATAGGCCAATAAAAGAATCAATTTTTCATGATTTTAGATGCAACTTAGAAAATTATTTGCGGGTTTGTGGTATTTTTTTTTATAGCCATGTTTGCTATATAATATTATTATATAAAAAAAATAAACAAATCATCTGAAAAAAAAAAGTTTTTTCGTGTCGATATTTTAAATTATGTATAATGTGAATGTGCAAATTTGTGTTCAAATGATCATTTTAAATCTAAATTTCAGTCCGTTATCGTGCTTATTTAAAAACTTTTAATTTTTAATTTTATATTTTACTATGTTTACATAGCAGACGAGTTATTTTTTTTTGTAATCACCATTAGCCCCCAAATAATTGTTAAAATAGCATCTGAAATCACAAAATTTTTATTTATTTAGCTGCCTTTATTTTATAAGTTTGAAAAAATGTGTTAAAAATACTTCTCCGTACTAGATATTTGCTAAACCTTTTGATGAAACCAAATAGCAATAAGTTTATTTGAGAATTTTGGCCTCAAATCCAAAATTAAGTTTTATATGAAACAGGCGCCGGGCAGCCGTTCCTCTTAAGATTAACCGAAACCAGTCGAAATACGTATATGGTACATTTAACAAGATGTTTTTTTTCTATGTTTTTGAAAATTTATCTACGCTAAATCAACTACAAATACATACATAAACGTGATATCACAATGATATCGTAATACCTAATAAGGAAACGTAAATAATAAAGGTACGGTTTTAATTTTAAGTTCTGCTAAACTTTCGTTAATGCTTAACGTCATCCAGTCTTAAGTTGCAGCGATTAGCTACCAGGCGTTAATTGGGACGCTTCCTGAAGCGCTCTGCTGCTCTTACCTGTAATAAGCTTATTTTAGAAGCCAGAGGATCATAACTTAACCGTGTTCATTCTGGATTCATAGAGCATTTACTTGAGCTACCTATGACTTTCAAATGCAACTTAGTGATGAACGTTTCTAGGACCTAAATGATGAATCTTGTTTTAAATCTCATTACAGATTCTTGAAAGGATATTTTTAAAATACCTCTTGGCCAAGGTAGAAGGGGAATGTTACAGTCTAGATCAACTGATGAACCAATAACTAAATGAAATATTATCATCAGGGCTGTTATGTTTGTGGAATGAACGCTCTTTCAAGCCTAGTCGGTCAAAAACTTTGTTGACAAACTGGGGAGTAAGAGATTGGCAGGATAAAATGTTATTTTAGATAAAAAGAAAATGTGAAAATGATTTTTGTCTGAAATAATGAAGAAGAACGAGAGTCAATAGGGGGCGTGCGATTTCGAGATATTGTCAATGGCGGTATTCCGTTTGTGATTTGTATAGAGGTCTGATGTTTGTTTTAAGTGAGATTACCATAGCCAATACGTTGGCTGGCATTTTCTTCAATTGACTAAGAACAAAAGTGAAGTATCTAATCGTTTATTAATAGGATACTTTTTTGTAAATTAATAATAATATAGAAGGTGTTGAAAACCTGAAGGGAGTCACATTTTCAGAGATTTGCCGCTTTTCCTCAACATCCTTATTTTTTTTAAATATTAATCAGAAGACAATCAATTCAAGATCCCTGTCCATTGGCAGGCTAAGACCAAAGTGCTTTGCATGGACACGAACTCACGCAAGTCAGAGTATTTTTTTCGCATGTATATGAAACATAATGTACTTTAATTAAAAAATATCCTAACTTGAGAAACCATGAGCCTGAATCCATGCAAAAATCTTCAATCTCAATCTGTTAAAAAACAAGGACTTTGACTTGGACAGTTTTCGTTGTATTCTCGTGATATATGCCAAGATTAATGATTAATTGTTTGAACCTATAAGACTTAATTTTATCATGCAGGACTGTAAGATCACCTTCATTCTTATCGCAGTTGTAGTTATTCATGACGCAGACGCTCCCGAAGGATAGCGACTTGGTGCCCTGCTTGCCAGCGCACACCGGCTCGTACTTCTCGGCGTCGCAGTTCCTCATGCAGCCCTTCTTCCGGGCCGCCTCCTTCTTGGCCTCCTTCAGGTCCTTGGCGGGGGAGGCCAGCGCCACGGCCACCAGACACGCCACTGGAAAACATAGACACGAAATTATTGTAATAATTCAAAAGCAGTTCCTTCCCCTTCCCCCTCCCCAACCCTTCTAAAATAATACTTTAAAATTAAAATAAAACTCAGGAAACGAAAATTTCATTATTTTTTTTTCAATCCAAATAAGATTAGGATTCGCTGGTTTAAGTTTGTCAGTTCCATGATAATTCAACACACGTATGAATCGGCACACATTTTTGAAAAATGATATAAAGTCAATACGATTAAGAAATAACCTGAAAACCCAATGTCATCTAACCTCTTCAACCTTTTTTATTATTAGTTCATTTATTAGATTAGCAATAAAAAAAAATAAAAAAATACTGAACTGTGTTAGGTCAGATATTAAGGGTAGGTTTTTTTTAAATTGAAAATTTTTGGTACATAAGTACATTCTGAAACAGTGTATAAAATACAAGAAAATATCAGAAAAATAAAATATGTAAACAAAAAAATCCTACAAAGGCGAAGCCTGTGTGTGAGTATTATAATAGTTTTTTATCACATTTCTATGGCTTATGTGAAAGTTTTCATTTTAAACAAAAATTAAGGTATTCATTTTCTTAAAAGAATAAGTGCTAGCGGAAATAAGAAAGATGAAATATGACATAAAGTCATAATAAAAAAAATAATAAAAAAAACGTTACATAAATTATTACAGCAAACAGAATTTACTGTTATTATCACACATACGTACATAAGTATAATAGGGTTTTAGTAGAAGTTTTAAAAACACGCATAAGTATGAAACTAATGTTTTGAAAGTAAGTTTTACAAAAATGTATATGTATTTTGTTATTGGTGTAATAAAAAATAAGATAATAAAATTAAATTTTTTAGTTCCATTCAATTCTTTATTACTTTTAAAAATTTTACAATATTCACATTTTAAGTCAATTTTAAAGATATTGTTAGATAAGACAGGATATAAATCACAAAAATAATAAAAATTAAAAGAAAGAAGGTAGACATAAAACACATCGGTAAATTGTATACAACACATGCTGGTATTATACAAGTAGCAACAAAGCTTTATGTTTAAACGCAGCTTCGTTGATGCTAAATATGTCGATATTCGAAGTGATTCTATTTAACAGTAAGATTGCCCTAACCACCATGACCGTTGGTAAGTTGGTCCTGCAGGCCGGGAGATAAAACAGTCTATGCTGTCGGTGACGGAGATAACCATCGGGAACATAGAAATTAAGGCATTGAACAGTATAGTACATTGTTGGTAGCAGCAACAAGTGAAAAATTGAAGTTGAATTTTAAAAGTCTAGCAATAAAATTTAAACAAAAAAGAACAAGCTAGAATTATATCTAAGGCAAAATGCTCAAAATACTATAGATGACTGTTAAGACCTATAAGAAAAATTTATCTATTTCAGTGTTTTTTATCCAATATCGTTTACTTCATACCATGTGATGATTTTTTATCACTTTTAAAAAATGTACCGATTTATAGATGTATTGAATTGTCCAGTTATCGAGCGATCGACTATACACTATAGCACGCTACATACTTACTAAAGGTAGAACTAAAGAACGAATGATTTTTTAAATCAGTTTTTCCCAAACTTTTTTAACTCACCGACCACTTTAACGATAAATATAAAATCTTTTGTTTCAACTTTTCAGATTTGCAAACATTTAGTTTACCAGTAAATGCCTTAAACTAGGCGGATTTTGTGTTTTGGGCATACTTTAAAAGTAAATGTTATATGTTATTTTTATTCATTTACACTGTGGAATATAGTGGTAAGTGTCGCAATAAGTAAAACATGAAAAAATCATAATATGAAAAGTAGTAACAAATAAAATGCTAACAAAGGGTAATAGAGGTAAAAAGATGCTAATATAAAGGTAAAATAAACGGGAGGTAAAAGAAATATATATATTTTTTACATAAAACAATAACTTTGTTTACATCACTTTTACTTTATTTACATACACTTCTTGCCGACCGTGTTTCGCCACTACCGTAGCTTCTTCAGAACAGGAAACGACATGTTATAGTAGTATCATTTTTGTTGTTTTTATTTTCACTAAATTTAAATAAATATATCTTTAAATTATATCTGTTTTAACAAATACAATTTAAAGATATTATCGTCAATGAGAAAGATAAACATCGTAAGTTGACATTTTGGCAATCAACTTATCGCTGAAAATAATTAGACTTGGGAATTTATTGAACGCTTCGATAGATTTATGAAAGATTTGATTTCGAAAACCACAGTTTTAATTGGGTTTCAGTTGTGATGTGGTTCGTTACCCAAATAGAAAGGATTGAGTTAGAATCCCACAGCGAGTACCCACTTACTCAATTTTCAATACAAGTAATTTAAACTACCATTAAGTTTTCGTTTAAACCTTTTTTTTCTTAGGTGCGGTGTAGTTTGAACAATTCGAGTGCAGTATTCAGAAGAGCCAATGGGACCATGGCATCCTCAGTGGGGATATGTTGTGATGTACTTCATGGTTTCTTTATATTATCTAGATTATCTCAGTTTTAATATCAGTTTTCCTACTAGCATCGTCAGTGGTAAATACTTTTAGTATCGTCCTTGTGGAAGACCATCATTCGGAAATGAAAAATTGTCTGAACAGTGGCAGTTTTCTCTAAAGGGCGTGTGTACAGTGAACCCACATAAAAATATAATGTAATGAGGGAAACTTATATTATAATATTCTGAGCTAAATAATCCACCCCTCCGTATTAATACTGCTCCAGACCAATTCCGAAATAAATATCACATATGCGTTTTGAATTCATCACCTACTGGACTTTCTGTTCTAAGAAATAGTTCGTACAATCCATTTCTGTGGCGCTTCAGTGGTAAACCGTGGAAGCTTGCAAATCTTTAGGAATATGTTAGGTGCTCACCATGTACCCACAATTCACGGAGATCGAGCAATAATTAACTGGCGAGTTAAATTTAGTTCATAATTAAAAGTTTACCGCTACTAGTTGATAAAGTCGATAAATTAAAAATTTACCTAGGAAAATACGAATTTAATTTTCGATTATTATTTTCATAACAAGTTGCCATTGTGGATCATGAAAGGGATGAAACACTGATATTTGCTCCGATATTTTATTTTAACACGATGGATTAAAATAACAAAACATAATGCAACTGGATCCGGGACTCTTGTGGGGTAGTATGACGACAGCGTGACGACAGCGTGACGACAGTGTGACGACATTGTGACGACAGTGTGACGACAGTGAGACGACAGTGTGACGAGAGTGTGACGACAGTGAGACGACAGTGTGACACAGTGTGACAACAGTGTGACCACCTAACCAACTCACGGTGACTAGCAATAATGCCAACTCAGAGAGTCGGGCATAACAGTCCAATCGATTAGAGCTGAGAATTGGCCGAGCATGATACTATGGTGAGGTATTTCCACACTATGCCTGCGGTAAATTTCCCGCGGGGCAGCATTAAGGCATAAGGCCACTCTCCGGGTTTTTGTTCCATTAGTGCAACCAATGCGCTCTGCGCCAGAACGGCTTTCTCCTGCGGGCCTCGTAAATAAAATCCGCATTGAAAAATTATCTTGTTTCCACACCCCTCATTTTCATTTTTCTTTTATGTTGAAACCATAAATCTTTCTTCAGATTTCTGAGTAAAGTTACTATTTCGTAACACTGATATTATATAGTAAACGGCTTTACACACTGATATTCCTAAAAATTATGATCTACCCCAAATTGAGTGAAAACCGTTTACTGCTAACTTACATAAGACATTTTCACTCTCTTGTTCATATATATATATATATATATATATATATATATTTTTTTTTTACGTTATTGATAATGTTAGATGTAAGATATAATTTAACATACTTTAGGCACGCAGATACGTCTACAACATACTATTTCTATCTATGTATCTATTGTAGTGTTCATAAGCGACTCTATTTAATTTAATTTAATTTGTGTTTATTGACGATCTCTGTAGTTTGGTGGTTACGATTCTTGGCTATGAATCCGGAGGCCGCGAGTTCAAATCGCCCTGGTGAAAGACCACCATTCAGGATCGTAACGTTGCTTAAAATGGCTGTAGCCGTGTTTGGTGACCAGATCTGAATAGCCAGGTACTTCCCCATCTCCTTCCACTCCTCAGTATCTTCAGTCTCACAACACACCCTAATTGAAGATGCCATAGTCTCACTGACTCCAGATGGTTGGGACTCTTGAATGGTATCAAATAAAAATAAAATTTAAAATATTTTATAGAAGCGCATGTTTGATAATTTTTCAGATAGTAAATAGTTGAATATCATTTTTCAGTGTAATATGGATTAAACAGAAATTATTTATGCGATTTTATAATTGGCAGCTTTTTACGAGCATTTGAACGTGTAGACCAAAAGGTATCCCTGTTATTTGCTAAGTACAGTAGATGCTTTATTATTAGTATTTCATATCACCCCACCCCAGATGCCCCCAGTATTTTAGGAGCCTCCAAGCACCCAATATTTCCCCCTTGCTTTTTGTGGGGGCTCCCTGGAAGACACGGTATATTTTTAGGAGGCTACAGAATGGAAATCAGGTAGAAATCAAGTTTTGTAGCCTCTTTTTAAAATAAATGTTTTTAGATTTTTCTAAAGGTATCAAAATTGCTTTCTGGCCTCAGACCAAATGGAAAGTCGTTCCGAGAATGTGGACCCGGTACATTAAAAGCCATCTCTCTAAATTTAGCGGCATTCGAACGAGAGGGTTCAACCAATTTGTTCGACGCATCAGACTAGACCGACCTCAGCGTGAGTCGCCCCTGAGTAAGATTATAGCTCACGCAAGATCAGTCAAGTATAATGTTTCCAGCCTGTTAATTTGCTCAATTATTCTTATATATGTAAGTATGTATATGAAGATCAATTATAATATTGTGGCTTCAAACTCCAGTGAAAAATATTGTGGCTTCAAAAATATGTATTCATATAGATCAGCAAACGTCGTGCAGATTTATAATATATAAGTGTTATGTATAATTTTATACGTAGAATTTATAAATCGTTATTTAGAAGTGAATAAAAAAATCATCCCTTCAAAACGCCCTTTCTGTTGGTACTACTGTATTCTCGACATCTGACGTCACAGGTCACGTCCGCGCGTATTATGGTTTTAGATTTGTATTCAAATTAATATTTGTTTATTTTGTTATGTATTTTAAATATCTATCTTTTTTTGGTTTCGGTGAAATTTAAACTTTATTTGGTTGACTTTAAGCTCTATAATTGTTGTTCAATATAAAAAAAAACGTTATTATTTAAAGAAATAAGGTATGTATTCACGGACAAAGCAATTGTAAATTCGGAAAATATGACAATATTGACATAAATATTATTATTATTATTGGAATTGAAGTTTCTAAGTGGGTGCATAATTTTACTACTTGTGTTTAGTTATGGTTTTCTTTGAAAAGAATATAAAATTATTTATGGTAAGGCTCATCCATATTTTGACATTTGACAATTAACCTCAAAACCGACCGACCATAAATTTCTTGCGTTTTAGCGGGTTTTGAAAAATAGAAACTTTAAACAGTTTTCACTGTGAAAACAAACAGTGTTTTTTTAAATACTGGTATTTATGATAGAACGTCGTGGTTGTTTTTTTTTATGGAATTAAGCTCCTTATTTAACGAGTATTTTTTAACCGAATTAAAAAGTGTTTTAATAAAATGCAGTGGTAAATTGGATTTTTTAAACGAATTTCATTTCGAAGCAGAAATGGAGGAAGTTTTATTGTGATGTTTTGATCCGTTGTCGCGAGACCTCTAAAAGGGGCGGGCCCAGTGGCACCTGCCTACTCTCCCTTATGGATAATCCGACCCTTCTTCCCACGTAATAACAAGTTGGCATTGCTTTATGTAGTACTATTCATAATCCTCATCCCGTTTGATAACTGTAGCTTCCGCAACAGACAGTTAGTTGTATTTACTTTATAAAACCTACCAAACGAATGGAAGCAGATAGGTTTTTTTAAATGAATCTTCTCTAAACCCGCGTTTACCATTCAAAAAACCATTGAGTGCAAAATGTTCAGATTCAAAAAACATATTTTAAAACATGTTGAACGAATGGTTGGGAAAACAGTTTTAATGGAAATCCTAAGATTAATAAACCAGCAGAACTTTTTACAAAATTTAACCGGTTTTTAAAAGGGAGTTATTCCGTTCTCGCCAGAATGCTATTCGAGCGTCCCACCCAACAAGTTATCGACCGCCCCTAAACCTTTTTTAAAAGAGAAAATGATTAATGATACAGCACAAATAATGTTTTTACGCCCATTACAGGTATTTAAATGGACATTTACAAATAATATTGAAAAGGTACATATGTATTATAGTAGATAACGTAAAAAGAAACAATACAATTTGACGCTTTTTCCCAGAGTTAAGTAGTTTCAAATAACATAGCTCTACTTGATGAAAAAAACCGTACTAATTCATGCTTATGCTGTAACATTGATGTGCCAAATATGTCAACAACATCGAATTATTTGTTCCCCAGTATTGAATCCGTCGCATAGGGGAATAATATTGCGACGCCAAAGTTGAATTGTCACAATAAAACGGTAGGTACTGTCTTGTCTTATCAGGTACATAAAAAGCAATCAAATACGGCGGTTCAGGGGTATAAAACATTGAATTAACAATCTTAAATAAACATGTTAAATCGCAAATAATTCTACGTTCAGATAATTTTCCTAAATTGAATGAATAAAGTAGATAATCGTAGTCTATATATTGTGTTCAACGACGTAATTTTTGATTAAATTTAATATTAAAATTATCCATTAATTCTGCACGAGAAAAGGACTGATATGAAATTAAGTGTTTCGAAGGAATCAATATAATGTATCTGATTTATGTATGAATAAGAAGGTAGAATTACCAATTTCACGACAACGAAAATAAAAATTGAATTACAAAAATCGAATTACGAAGCTCAATATTTACTTTACGGTCTCGAATGTATTTCAGTTCTGTTGCAAAAACATTAATAGTGATAAATCAATACTTTTGACGGTCTCCGTAGTTGAGTGGTTACGATCCTTGGCTATGAATCCATAAGTCGCGGGTTCAAATCCCGGCGTGCGCAAGTTAATTTTGTTTGATTTAGTTGTGTTATTTCACAATTTATTCATTTAAAATTTAATTTATATGCGGCACGTTCCAGAGTGGTAGATACTGTCAGTATCGTACTGTTGAAAGACCACCATTCAGAATCGAAACGTTGTGTTTGGTGACCAGATCTGAATAGCAAGGTACTTCCCCACCTTCCTTTTACCCCATCTCATTCCCCTCCTCAATAAATTCAGCCTCACAACAAACCCCAATTGGGGATGCCATAGTCTCACTGGCTCCATATAGTTGGGAGCAGTTGGGACTCTTGTGTGATATCACATAAAAAATAAAAAATATTTTTTTTTTAAAATACGAGTAAATATCACTTTTACTTTTTTGTTATGAACTCCCAACCCATTAAATAAGGTAAAAACGTTCGAATTATTTTTGTTTAATGCTCTTTATTATTATTTAATGTACGTTAAGAATGTAAAGCGCGTCTATGTTAGCAATATCTAAATAAATAAAAAGCAGTATCGTCAGTCGGCGTCAAAAACCGCCAATCTAAAAGCCGTGGCTGTTCAGGACAGACTCAAAACTGATTTGGTAGAATACTTATCGGGTAGATCAGCAGTTACACGTATTCTAAAAAAGGACACTTTTTCTTGGATAAATGTAATAAAATCTCTAAATCTAGGAAACGTCTTATTGACAAAAAAGAAGATATTTCATAAGTTTTCCGGAGAAAAAAAAAAGATTTCGTGAAGATCTTAGCAGACTTAGTACTTGCTTTCTATTGGAAGAACTTCTAAGAAACCTCCTATCGGCTATAAGGAACACATTGCAACAAAGATCTCATTTTTCCAAAAAATGGAGATTGACGGCACACCAAACGACGATATAGCTAAATAAAATATGTTTTAAAAAAACACGAAAAAGTGTCATAAATCGACCGAATCTCCACAGTTTACAACAATCTTCCCCAGCAACACCAATATTCGTGGGAATTTTTATTTTTATTTTTCTTGAAAAGCTCACGTGAGTCGTGTACGGGGAAAGCTTTACGAATTTTATTGAAAGCTCCGCACAACTACAATAGTATTATTGGGCTCACGTTCGGAATAAAGCTCTATTGGAAGCGAACCGTTTTGGAAAACGGCTTTCTTTTCGCCTATTCTTGGCGTCGATACCAAAGTAATAAGCTTTATTGTGCAGAAAAAAATACCTGTAATTTTCTTATTCCTAGATTGCTCCACAGAACATAAAAATATCGTTCTGGCTGTGATATGGTTTGGACTATATGAATACACTGATAATTATTGGTATCTGATTTGATTTATTTTATTTCTGTACTGACAGCATTTTTTCTTTGAATAAACAAATTTATAATATTATCCTCTCTCTTTGTTCACACTGTACTCGTATATATAATAATCCGGTTGTTTTGGGGAGAACAAATTAATTTTGAAAACAATATGGTTATTAATGGAGTTTCTACAGAGATTGGTGGATAGAGAGAGGAAATGTAAGAGCTGACCTTTTAAAATCCCACTAACTAATAACTAACCATCACGCCGTTTCCCCGCAGGGGTAGGCAGAGAGGACGGACCGCCAAACAACTCGATCTTGGCATACACTTCTTGCTTCATTCACATTCATACAACGCCTCGTACATTCTCTTCTGTCATTCCGACTTCTGACATGGCCCGACTCGAGAATTTTATTCACTTGATCGTGCCATGTCTTCCTCGGGCGTCCCCGGCTTCTTCTTCCATTCACATTCGCGTCATATATTCTCCTTACACTCCTCTCTTCGTTCATTCTCTCTACATGCCCAAACCATCTAAGCGTCCCTTTCTTAATCTTGCTCATTACGCTTCAGCCTTGCATTCTTTACACTCGATCATACATGGTTTTACCACACATTCGTCTAAGAAATCTCTTTTCTACAGCATTCACTCTACTTTCATCCGTCCTCTGCTCCTTTTCAGTTCCATGCTTCACTGCCATACATCAAAGTTGGTATCAGCACTCTATTGTGGACTGCTAGCTTCGCTTCTTTGGACAACTTTTTGTTTGTGCCAACTGCGTTCAGTCCTCCGTTAATGGAGTTTCTTGCATTCACCCTTCTTTCAATATCCCTATCAGTATTTCCATTTCTCGTAAACATACTTCCCAAATATACAAACTCATCGACCTGCTCCAAGTATTCATCATTCACAACTATATTGCACACTGTTTTCGTACTCTCTCTTAATGTCAGCAGTCCGACTGCTTCCACCTCGCAGCGCGCACGAAAAAACGATCGATCTAAGTCACCTTCGGAACCCAAATTTATTCTACCATATATGCACAAGCAAATGTATAATGTTGGAAATATTTTTTGTTACATGCCTACATGAATTTTTTTAAAGTATGAACCCAAATCTGTCACAAATTTATAGAAAAAAATCACGACGTATTTAACAAAATTCCACGGCAAAAAAAAAAAAACTTTACACGCGGTTATTTAAAAAACTATAAATGAAACCTTCGGTCGACTTTAACCCGTGTACAAATTGAGTTCATTCGGTCATTCTTACTCAAAGCGTTAAAAGATTAAGTTATTAATTATTATTGTGTGTTATTCGTAATATTCCAAATTTTTTATACGTTTTTTTTTAAATGTATTTATTAAGTGTTTATATTACAGATTGTGTATTGTTTCTTTAAATTGAATTTTTTTGGAACGTTAGAATTTTTAACCTCACTAGGACAAGCCTCTGTTGAGGTTAATTATATTACAAAATAAAAAATAGCACACAGATTATATTAAGAGAACAATATTGTTACATTCACGTTTCTACGAATTGGGTACCAACATGGTACCTATTAATCTAATTCCAGGATATTCATTGCATTATAAAGTAGTAAACATGTAGGGTGACCATGATATGCATTGAAATTTAATTGCAAGAAAAAATATTATAAAACTATTATTTTAAAAAGGAGAGAAGGAAGAAAGAGAAAAAAATATATTATAAAAGGAAAAGGATAAAAAAATATGCATAAACAAATAATTATGCCATAATTTAAAAGGACAAAGATGAAAGAATATGTTGGATATCCTCGGATAGCACACATAATTTAACATTATTAAATGTACACAATTAGTTTGACGATTTAATGTGATCTGGAAGGCTGTTAAATAGAAGTGGAGCTTGGTATAAATAATGTCTTTGCCCAAATGAGGATTTAGGGTATAATTTAGATTTATATATTGAGATTTATATTTTTTAGATTGTATACTTCTCTTATATTAGAAACATTTACTTGTGGATAGAAAGATTATTAATGGTCAAGTAATATAATATATGGTATCTACATGTAAATGTGTTGTAGTAGGTACATGTTAGTTTGATTAAGAAAAAAAAAATAGTACATATGGTAAATGTGGTATTATGAGTAATTTATATTATATATCACAACAAAGATAATAAATTTAAAAATAAATACAAAGATAAGTATTTAGAAGAACAAAATAAATTTTATGAAGAACAAGTAAATTTCATATTATTTGCAAGGTTAATTCAACTGGAAAGATTTTTTTTTTGTTGTGTTTGTCTTTAAAATATTTCTTGACAGAGTTAAATATTTGGATTTGATCATTATTGCTTCTAATCCCTTCCGGTAGTCATTCCAATAAGTGTAATGCAGTTGTGCAAATGAAGTATTTAATTTTGGGCTTGGAAAAACATTTTTATGACGGGTACGGTTTGGGGTTAAGAACTTGTGTTTGTCTTTTTGTCTCTTTTATGTTCTGAATTATTGAATTTTTAATGTATAGATTTTTAAATGTAGGGACTTAAAATTCTACAAATGGTCGATTCGTTCGGAGGTTTTTTTTATATATAATTTTAATTATTATTCTTTGATCAATCCCTGTTGAAAAAATGTTAGATTTATATGTGGATCCCCAACTAATGATAGCATATTAATTTGATATAATTTTTTTTTATTTAGCCTCGATGGGCTTTCACATATTTTAAAATTAAAATTATTTTGTGTACAGAAATAAAAAAAAAGGCTTTAAGTTAATAAAAAAAGAATATGATGCATAGTTAGTATACGAGTATAAGTGTAACATATTTAGGATATGTATGTATGTATAATAATGTATAAGTGCATGACACAGAAATGTTATAAAGGGAAAGGTTTTTAATTTTTAGATGATACATTTAATAAAAAAAAAATACTACTAGCCTGATCTACATGATACATAATACACAAGTGTGTAATATAATGTAATATAATATGACTCCATTAAATTGTGAAAAAAAATATATAAAATCAACTTGATTTTATATTTCGGATGACGTAAAAATGTGTGAAATTCCATAATACACAATATAGTAAATTTACTTTATATGTTTTACACTTTTCCTTATGTATTTTTAAGCATTTTCATAAATTTATATATCTATATATTTACTTTTATTGTTTCCCGTCTCAGAACAGACACCGTCTAGTGAGACGGGTAAAGTACATGTAAATGTTTAAATTTTATGCCAATAAACGCCCGGGTTGCCGGCAATGAAATGAAATGAACTACATGATACAAAAAAATAGAAAAAGAGGAACAAGTTTTTGAATTGTAGATAAGCAATAGGATAATATTTTTAAAAAAATGAAACAATAGCTCTTATGCAATGCTCTTATAACCATTGCAAAATAAAAATATCATTCAGGTATCTTTTAAACATGGGTAACCTTATATTAAATATATCTATAGCAGAAGTGAATTTGTTTTCAACTGTACATATGTAGGCAAGAAATGGGTGCATGTACTTGTATTTGGTAGATAGTCCCAGAATTATTGATACAAAATAATATATTTTGCCGAGTTTGTCGATGAGGTACTTTGGAATTGATTAGTTGCAGGAGTTCGCAACAGTCTAATAAGGAATAAATAATTTTAAATAACAAAGTTAAGTCTGCTATTTTTCTTCTGTTTTCTAGAGTATGTATTTTGAGTGTATTTGGAAAGAATATACAGTTTATGTATTGTATTGGTATGAGTAGTTTGAAGCTAATAAAACGTGAACATTTTGCAGTGCACGCGTTCAATATTTTTACATGAATGAGATATTATGGAGACCACACTATTGAATTGTATTATAATATGCTACCTGCTAACGACAAATATACAATTTTTATAACTTCCAGCGAATCAGTCTTTGATAGTTCGAATTATATTCGTGTCTTCATATCTTTATTAGTTATTTGTTGTATGTGATTTACAAAATTTGATTGCATATCAAACAAAACTTCGAGATCCTTAATTTCGTTGTCTTTTTCTAAGATTTTGTTATCTGTATTGTAAAGTAAATCAATTTTTAAAATTTTGTTATGAAGTTTTGGAAGAATTTTAGATATTATTATTATGACAGCTGTTTCGGCGTTCAACACCATTTTCATAAAAGATAAAGATGCATGGGAATTTTAACTATAGACTTAATAATGGGTGCCCGATGGCAGAATTAGGTTTTAAATTTCGAATTTCTATGGACTTTTTTCTACCTCAAAAGTAAAGTGTATGAAACCGAACCCGCGACCATCCCTGCACTAAAAGAAAATATAGTTCGCAAAGTTAATGGCATCCCGACGTCGCTTCTAAAGCGAGTGACACGAAATACTCAGGCCAGATTCCAAGATTGTGTCCGACGTGACATTTAGACGAAATAATTTTTAAGAAATCATTATTCTTCTTTTTAATAGTTATTGAAATAAATGCATGTGAGCAGTTTATTTTTTATTTAACTTTTAAATTCTAATTCTACCACCGGACACCCGTATAAGATTACGTTATCTTATAAACGACTTCTACAAAATAATTTGGAATCTGTTATTGGAGCAAACTTTTGAATGCTCGAACGTATTTTTATGGAACTCAACGTGCCCTTTTATTCGTATTCATTAATTTTATGGATCATAAATCCATCTGCGGGGCTTTTGTTTCGTGAAAATTAGAAGCCATTATTCCTTTGTGCTTGGAATTGGGCGGACCATCGACTCTCGTTTTATAGCCCTAAAGAAGAAAAGAAAAAATATTATTAGTTTGGGGGCCTTTTGGGAGATTTTTGCGGGGTTTAGACGACTTAGAGCAAAACCACCTATATCACAAGGCCGAGAGACTACATGAAATCGGCCTCTTAACTTGTATGAGATTTTCTAAAATTTTCGTATTGAAATGTTGTTTTTTTAAATCGATTGGGTTCATTTAAAAAATAAAATTAAAATAACTTTTTTTTGGAGGTTCTCATACAAGTTAAGAAGTCGATTTGTTTCAGTGTCTCGGCCTTGTGATGTAGGTGGTTTTTCTTGGATTCCGAAATGAAACGTTTTAGGTTGTTCTATCGTATGCCATCCAATATGTATTATGTATTTATAGCGGGATTATTATCAAATGGTTATAAAATATGATTTGTTAAAGAAATCGGATTACACTGAATATATGATAGTGTCCCGAGCATATTTGAACCTTTCCATTTACGTGATAATTTGCAATAAACGTGGTGATTCACAATTGCTTAGATTGGCTTAAACGTCTGTGTCATAATTTTCTATCGCATTTTGCTGTTTACAATAGTAATTTGACGGCCTCCGTGTTTGAGTGGTTAAGATGCTTGGCTACGAATCGGGAGGTCGCGGGAACAAATACCGGAGAGCGCAAGTAAATTCGATTTGTTTATTTTCACAACATATTCAATTAAAATAATACATAGTCTATTTGCGGCACGTTCCAGAGTGGTAGATACTTTCAGTATTGCCCTGGTGAAAGACCTCCATTTGGAATAGAAACGTTGATTGAAATGGCTTTAGCCGTGTTTGGTGACCAGATCTGAATGGCCAGTTACTTTCCCACCTTCCTCTCCCCATCTCCTTCCCCTCCCCACAATCTTCACCCTTACAACATACCCTAATTAGGGATGCTATAGTATCTGGCTTCAGGTGGTTGGGAGCATTAGGAACTCTTGTGCGATACTAACATGAGAAAAAAAAAAAAAACGTAATTTTGACAAAAAAATCTTTTTACAGTATGATAAACGCCCAGATTGTGATTAATTATTAATAACTGTAATGTAAAAACCCCCAACATTAGGTCATTATATTATTATGTATTTACTATGTTTTTAATCTCCGCCTAGTAAGAATGTACTTTTTTTTTAATTTAATGTAAATCATATTCAATAATGTTATTATTAAGTATTTTTTTTAATATTGTGACAGATGTTTCAGCGTTATAAAATTATTAAAACGATGTACATTAAAATTTAAAAAAAATAAATGGAGTTCTACGAATTAAACACAAAAACAATTAATAAATATGTTTTGTCTCCAATTTGGCCAGTCGACCATCGTGTGCCAAAAAATTAAAACAATATTTTCAGATACGTTTTCATAAACAGAATCATTCTCTAAGTAAACAAAAGTAATGGCCTTTCCATGACCCATTTATGTCCATTCAACACAACCACGTTCAATGTTCAATATATTACAGCAAAATGTTCAAAAATATTAATATCATTTATTTGTGTTCAGGTGCAGGACTTTTATTAAAAAAAAAATAGCTTTTCACCCACCAAAAAATGTATGATAACTAGTGTTTGGAAAGTAAAATGTAATTCCACTTGGTCAATAAATCCAGAAATTTTACTCTCATTTATGTTGTCTGCACAAACTGTACTAGGCATTATTTGCACTAGCGTAAAATATGATTAAATAAAAATAGGTTTTCTGCATGGACATATTTTCAAGCTAAAAATGCAGGGAAAACCATTCCCGGACGACGAGAATTTTCATAAAATATAAAACGAGTCTCGGCGCAATATTTCAGGATAAAGTCTGTACTGAGGAGCTAAATGATTACAACATTCCAACAATGGAATGTTTCTGTTCCTCTCGGGACTGAATTATTTCAAGCTGATTTATATACTTGGATAGGTTGTGATAATTTTTATTTATTTTGTAAATTCATCGTAATCCTACTAATGTTTTCATTGTTTATGTTTCTATGTTGAGAACAGTAAAAGTATAACTTTAGAGAAGGATGCAGATGCGATTGTTTTAAAATTCGACAAAAAATAGCAAAACGAAAATCGAGCTTATTAACTTTCTAATAAAATCATTCAGAAGCTACAATCCATGAATGGAATTATTTGTCTTCTTCCATGAACGGAAATTCACTTTGTAACATCATTTAAAATTAAATAATAAAAATAATATTTTGTTTAAACACTATTTTAATAGATAAATATCTACGTGTTTCTAAAACAATGGTTCCTTTGTCAGGATTCAATGAGTTTGAGTACCGCACAAGAGTATCAACTGATCCAAACCGTTTGTAGCCAGTTAGACTATGGCATCCCCAATTGTGGTATGTTGTGAGGATGAAGGTAGTGGGGAGGGAAAGGAGATGGGAAAGAGGAAGTTGGGAAAACGATTTATTTATTTATTAATACATATATGACTTCTACATTACAGTGATTTGAACAATTTATGAACATTTTATTACAAGTACAACAACAAATTTGCTCTCTGATTTTTTCTATTATATCAGATAGAAAGGAATTAGCTTTGATCCCAAAACATATAAATATTTGAAAATAAGTATATTAGATAACGTAGTAAATAAAAAGAAAGTAATAAGATTAAGAAACAAAAATAATAATTTCGATAGACTACAGATTAACTACAGATTAACTACAGATTAACTACAGATTAACTACAGATTAACTACAGATTAACTACAGATTAACTACAGATTAACTACAGATTAACTACAGATTAACTACAGATTAACTACAGATTAACTACAGATTAACTACAGATTAACTACAGATTAACTACAGATTAACTACAGATTAACTACAGATTACTACAACTTTTGTTTTAAGCATCTTTTATATGATAATAGACCGTCAGCGTGATCGATATTGGAATATTCGTTGCCAAAACTGTGCAAACGATGTATTATCGAATTTTGTTCTGCATTCGTTCGAGTATTGTTACAATAGTAAGGTGATTTGAGTCTAGTTGGTCGAATTTATGTAAAAAGTTAGCTACTAAGTCAGATAATGTACTTTGTAGTAGACAGTAGAACTCTCATTTAATTTGAGGTTAAGTCAGTAACTTCCATGAATGTCTATATCGAGATATTTATAAAAAATTGTAATTGGCTCACTTCATTTTAGATGTTACAATTTTATTATTGTTAAAACGTATTTAACAACGATTTTTTAGGAGAAAATTTTACACAGTTTTCTATTGATCGATTCATACTCAGGCGGCGAGTGAGGGATACTGGTTTTGCAAGAATGTTTAAAAAGGCGTGCTTTCCAGGGAAATTATGTGTGATCTGGTTCATAAATTCATTCTCAGTACATAAAAATACTATGAGAGCAAGGCACTATCCAAATGTTATATTATTAAATATTTGCTGCGCCCTCATCGGGCTGCATCCATGACTTTCGTCGTCGGCTCATAAATCTGAGTGATACGTAACTCAATCTTATCAACATTACTCAATAAGATTATCTTTTTTTTAGCACTTAATTTTAAATGCATTTTTTTCCTCATAATCGTTTACTCCATAATATTTGTTATTCTCATCTCTTCACAAGTACGTTCATGCGTTTTCTCTTACTATTCTTCACATCACTTTATACTTCATTATTATATATTTTTTTATATGTATTATATTACAATATATGTATATGTCAATACTAACTTTTTCCCTTCTATTTTTGTATAATGGCACTTAAAATGAACTAAACTTGTCAATTTGACTGTCCCATAACGGGATTTGTTCCCAGTTGGGTAGTCAAAGCTTTCTTACATTTTATTGTTTAATAATGTATGTGTTTAAAATAAATAAAATAAAAATAATAATAATAAAACAATTGACAACGTATTTGTTGAGTATCTCCAAAAACGCGTTTTATGATTTTCCAATTACCTTGTTATTATTGAAATTTCGTAGTTTGTAGAATAACTTAATTTTTCATGGACCACTGCCGCGCATAAAACTCAACGAAACAACAAACCAATGTAAAAAATACAAAATAAATAAAAAAATAAAAATAAAAATAAAAATAAAAATTACGCAGTCACAAGCTCTCGACAGCGACTAAGTTTTAATAAAAAAACCTATAAAAAAATTCACACTAAACGGAAATAAGAGATTCGCGCAACCGTAACCTACAAACTAACTTATAACTAACTAACCATCACGCCGTTTTCCCAGGGAGGTAGGCAGAGAGGACGGACCGCTAAACATGTCGATCTTGGCATACACTTCTTGCTTCATTCACATTCATACAACGTCTCATACATTCAATTCTGTTACCCTGATTTCTGACATGGCCCGACTGAAGTATTTGATTCACTTGAACGTGCCATGTCTTCCTCGGGCGTCCCCGACTGCTCCTTCTATTCACATTCGCGTCATATATTCTCGTTAGACTCCTTTCTTCGTTCATTTGCTCTACATACACAAACCGTCTAAGCGTCCCCTTTTTAATCTTGCTAATTACGTTTATATCAGCCTTTCATTCGTTGCGAATCTCAACACTTTTCAAGCGATAATACAGAGTTTTACCACACATTCGCCTCAGATATCTCATTTCTACAGCATTCAGTCTACTTTCATCGTTCCTCTGACAGTTCCATGCCTCACCGCCATACATTGGGGTTGGTATCAGTACTCCATTATGGAATGCTAACTTCGCTTCTTCAGATAAATTTTTGTTAGCCCCAACCGCGTTCAGTCCTCCATCTTCCTGTATTCACCCTTCTTTCAATATCCCTATCAGTATTTTCATCTCTCGTAAGCATACTTCCCAAATATACAAACTCATCGAACTACTCCAAATATTCATCATTCAGCACTATATCATCACAAGCTATGAAACTCACACAGTATAAATTAACTTATTTATATTGCATGACAGCGAATGCATATTATGCATTAGGTTAATATGCATCCGCAATTATTTTAAAATCGCACAATGACTTCAAAACAGTATTTAATGATGCGTTCGTATCATGATTGCTACTTCACAATCCATAACCTCTAAATAAAGATCATCATTATATCTAGTACGTAGGTAGGTGGTCTGGTGTTGTATATTAATTGGAAAAACCGACTGACTGATACATCGTAATCACTTTACCGGTTTCTCTAAAAAATAGCACAATTTGTTCCTGTTAGTGCCGAGAAGGTTTAGAGAGTAATTTGAATGAAATCCAATACATAAAACTGTTGCTATAACGTTTTAAAATTAGTATAAAAAACATTGATCCCGCCATGTTGTATTGAGGTTAGCCCATAGATATACTAATCTGGTTAGCCACAGATTACATATTCAAAAGAAGAAGGTTTGTTTGGGTAGAATATTTTCAAAATGGAAAACACAAGTATGTACCTACTTAAGAACTTTATTACTAAGCCCACTCTCTGACGGTCCGGTAAGGAACGACCATTTCACTCGTTACTGCAGACACTGCACAGAAAAGTCAAGTTTGCTAAAGTAAGGTAACGGTTTGCAACGCAGTCCATTTTTTTGACTTGGACTTTTCTGCGAAGTGTCTCCAGTGACGAGCGAACAGTTCGTTCCTCACCGGACCGTCAGAGAGCGGCCTAAGATATACTCGTATAGTTTGGAATGAAATAAAATTTTCAAATAAATCTTATTTTGTTTGGAGATAGTAATAGTCGTCACAAGGCATTCATTTTGCTCTCAAATCAATTATGGCATCCAAACGATAAGCAAGAATTCAAAACTTCATACCTTTATTCCAAAATATATATATTATCCTGAGCAAGGCCGGGTACACGCCAGCTAGTACGTGATAAATAAATATCACAAATTACCAAAAAAATCCTGATCTCTAATAATAATAATAATAATATTTATTTGAAACACACATTATTTTACAGAAATATTTAAGGAGGCTTTGACTGTCCAACTAGGAACAAATCCCGTTTTAGGACACTCAAATTGATAAGTTTAGTTCATATTAATAAACATATACATGAGAGAATATAAAAGAATCCATAAAGTAAATTTAAGAAGGAAGGAAAAGTATGTCGCATTTTTTTTTTTAAATTTAATATACTTTATTGTAGAGAAATAATGAATTACATATGAGATTTAAAAGTATAAAGTATGAAGTATAAAAGTTTAAAGTATGAAATGCATTTTTTTTAATTTCATGTAGAGTATTAATGAATTACGTATGAGATGTAAAAGTTTAAGTATAAAGTATAGAAGTTTAAAGTATAAAAGTTGTTAACTTACGGATTGGGAGTGTAATGCGGGAATGCGGGAGAAGGTAAGGAGGAAGGTTGGGAAGGCGAATTTGCGGGAGACAGTGTGTGTGGGTGTGAGAATGTGGGTGTGCTTACCCTGAGAGAGGTTTTCTTCCAGGGAGCTCAGCTCGGGACCTACGACTAGCTCGTCATCGGCAGGCCTCAGAGCTCTTCTTCAGGATCGTGAATCGACAGTCAGTCTTATAATTGGGGATTGTGACTCGAGACTTTAGTAATTAAAACTCTCAGATGCTTTCAGTAATCAGTTGTTTACTCGGTATAAAAAGGGGAACAGACATGGTAAGATTACACAAAGGGATCATGCTAACCTAAATTACAAACATGTTACGGGTAAAACTAAGATTCTCTCTCTGGAATAACTCTACGAACGGCATTGGTGAAGGTGGCTCGAAATGGAATTACAACACAATATAAAGGGGATATTCAAGAATACAGCTCACGGTTGGTAATGATGGTTGTCGGTCGGGCGTCCGGGTAATATTCCATCGCCAAATCCATGATGGATGGTGCACCTCGGAGATGTTCCCAAGGCCAAGTCCACGGAGAGAAGTCCGTGTGTCCAAGGCCGAGTGCGAGAAGAGAATGGCGGCTCAAAGCGAGCGTGTCGAAGCCGGAACTCGAGTACGAGTGGTGTATCTTTTTGTCGCTAGGGGTGTTAACTTAACGAGTGGCTAGTAATTTATATAGGGTATATGCGTTATGTAACACATTCCCCCATGTCACGAAAAAAAGCGCCGTGGTAATGAAGCTGTAGGACTAAAAAAATCCTCTAAAATGCACCGTCGTTACAAGAATGAGAAAGCAGAGAGAGAGAGAGAGCTATCTTATGGACTAGAGATGGGTGAATTACAATGTGAGAGATGGGCAAACATACATGATTATGCACTAAGATCAACAAAATAATACATAGTTATGCAGAACAGTGATAACAATACATGGTTATGTTGAATAGAAACAAGAATACATGGTTATGTTGAATATAAACAAGAAGAAAAAAAATGGCTCTATGGTTTATCATTGGTCTGTAAGCTAAGTTTCGGAGTGGTTTTGCGTTGTGGAGCGACGTGGGTTATTCACTGGTTTTATGTTATGACTTCACTGTAACCTGACCCTTTTGAGATAACACTTGGGTCAAGAAAAAACAAAAGTTCGGTGGAGAGTTATCATCACAGAGGTTTGGAGAAATAAACAGCAGTAGAAGGTTTGTGGTTTGCGTGTTGAGCCAGAGAGGATTCCTTATGCCAGGTGGCGAGGCAGGAATGTGGTTGATGATGTTCCAAGGTGAAGTGGTTGTATATGGTGAATATTGCGCGGCGGCAATGTTGGTAAGTCTTGACAGTTATGGTGTACAAGATAAGGGTTGTGTCCATGTCTAGCGTGACAAAAGACGACGGCTGGCTTCTGGTATGAACTGGAACGGGTCTTGGTAGTGATAATGTATGCAAGACAATGATGAGTCTATGTCTAGCGTGACAAAAGACGGCAGCTGGCTATTGATGAACTGGAACGTGTCTTGGTAGTGATAATGTATGCAAGACAATGATGAGTCTATGTCTAGCGTGACAAAAGACGGCAGCTGGCTATTGATGAACTGGAACGTGTCTTGGTAGTGATAATGTATGCAAGACAATGATGAGTCTATGTCTAGCGTGACAAAAGACGGCAGCTGGCTATTGATGAACTGGAACGTGTCTAGGACTGACATGTCCAAAAGGTTGTTTTGAAAGTGTCTATGTATTATGAGACAACTTGGTTCGCAACTACACGTACGACTCCAGCTTGATTATGGTAAGCAGGGTCGGGTGTTTTTATGTTTGTGGTTGAAGAAGATGAACCTCCGTGACAGTTTGTGGTGATGGGGTGAAGTTCTGCTAGGCTGGTGATGAAGAAGGCTGCTGGGCTGATGATGAAGACGGCTGCTGGGCTTCTTTTTAGTCCAGGGGGAAATTATTATTAAAACAAAATTCTTGAAGTTTACCTGCCTGGTAGACCAATGATGCAAAAGTTTGGAGAGAAACAAGTGTGTTGTAAGAGAGAAAAGAACGTAGGTTAACCGTGTTTAGAGAATTTCAGAGAGAGAGAGAACGAACAAAAAGGAAATAAACAACTGAGCTGAGAGTCTTAAATTATATACAAATACCAGTATTCAGCATCAAAGGTGACAATATATAGTCCATTCAGTGCAGTAGCATTGAATACATATCCACTGATACAAGAACTGAGGTTTGTATACAATTACACATATCTCACTTGAAAGCAATTGACCCTTTGTGGTCAATGTAATCGCTGAGGCGGTGACAATATATTACTATCAAGGTAAGATATTTGAGGGTGAAGTTGGGAAAATAATTCATGGATGAGGTTTGACCTATTTGACGGACGTTATGCTGAGAGCGTAACGTACAATTTCCAAATACATGAATCATTTATTTCACTTGGGTGACAAGGAAATTGAGTACAGAAATCTGCTGTGATCTGGCTAGAGTCCAGGTTCAATCTCTTGGGGAGAATGAAGGAAAGTAAACAACAGGGTTCTGGACTCATTACATTTGTACAAATGAATGATGATTACAGAATACACAGTTATACAGAACTAGTCTTTCGCGTGTATTAGGCGAAAGGCTAGGGGTCGTTTTAATCTTCTACACGTTTGTGGGAAAATGACAGACCCTTGTTCAAATTTCACAAACCTAGGAGTTTTCTTATTCGTTTCCTAGACAACGAGTTACAAGTTTTATACAAATATCACAAAATATCAAACATTTAGTTCGATAGACAACAAATGTGGCAAACTTTATTTCAAGAAAAGCCGAAAGATATTATGTCGTTCGCACGAATCATGGTGAGTTTTATAACATCTTCACGTATCATGGTGAGTTTTATAACGTCTTCACGTATCATGGTGAGTTTTATAACGTCTTCACGTATCATGGTGAGTTTTATAACGTCTTCACGTATCGCGCAAAATTGAACGATTTGCAAGGGTTGCCCAGTATTGAAAAGACGGTAAAAAAATTAGGAATTTATGACAATTTAATGAAACAAATTTACCTAAATGTCAACATAGTTGACAACAAGAGTGATTATGACGACTCCTCGTATCATGGTAGATATTTTAACGTTCACACGTATCATGTAATACAACAATTACGTTCAAAAGGTACCCATTTCAATACAGACGGCGAGGTTAACATTAATACCATATATTTAATGATTGAATTAACAGTCCTTAACACGGCGTAAAATGTACATTTTAAATAATACAAAAACAAGTACAAAAGAGACCTAAATGGTTTTAAAACTCTAATTGTAACGAGGGGAGCAAAGTGATGGTAAAATATTTACTTACACAGAGCAAGGTATTTTGCAGAAGAGACCGAATTGGTTTTACTTACTCTTTTGCCAGAGAGTTACTGTGATGACTTAGTTATAAGGCTAAGTTTACGCAGCACAAAATGAATTAGGGACAATACAAGACATGAACCTAACAAAGAACATATCACCATGGCTTATCCAAGACCACTTTAGGTTTTACATACTTGGAATAATCAAGGCAATAGTTATACAAAGTAATTGTCATTAGTGAGGGAAACCGATCTTAAGATTGTTCATTTTGCCAATGACGTTTTTCAGAATTGACGTGTTAGTGTCGAGTTCTGAGAAAATGGGAAAATTTAAGAGCAATTTGGGTGTGAGCGCCATTCAATTTTGGAAAAATTGAAAAAACTAAACATTTACCCGTTATAACTTTCGTTCAACAGGTGTGATCTTCGAGTCAGAATGTTGATACCACAGCGGGAATTTACACTTGCATTTGACTGAAAATCCTAACCAGAGTTTGGTTACTGTAATTGGATGAGTAACAAAAGTCAATGACCTTTGTACGTATGTACTCTCGAGGAGTGAGATATTTGAACAAACAAAAATGACAAAAGGTTGCAAGAAAAGACAAAACACAGAGATGAATTGAATATTTACAAATGACATGATGGGACGGAAACGTTGTTAAAGTAAGAGGGTGGGGTAACACCTCTGGGTACGCGTTTTCCCAGAAATAATTACCGACAACAAAGGTGATTTCTTCAATTTGAAGTGATCAGTTTCAAAAAGAAAAAAAAAGGTAACCGTCAAGAGTGAAAATGAAGAGTGAAAAACAGAGAATGAAAAAAAACAAAACAAACGATTGATTATATACAATTATGTTACAAGAGGAAAGTGTTACACCTGACACTAATGTAACTTCCAAAAATGTAAGGTTTTCTTACATGTTAAATAGTGAATGTTTCTGCGACATTCGCAACATGTGGCAATTGTTGATTTTGCCAACAGGGTATAGATGGTTTAACATGGAAAATGGTTTCTATTGTTTCCATAATTCCAGTTTTGCAGATGTCCTTCATGTTGTATTTGACATAAATGTCAGATGGAGCATATACTGAATCTGAGATTCTTCTCAGTCCAGTTTCCAAACGTAATCTTCGAGGGAAGACAGAGGTTTGTAAGTGTGGAGTGGTTGACTTTCCATTATGATGAAATTGGTCGTAGTTTATATTTAATTCCTCTGTGACCGAGATGGTATTCTTGTATTCTTGAGGAATGATTTCTCCTTCACCGGGCTGCATGGAATTGAAGGGCTGGGCCTTGATGTATTTTGTGTTGAAAAGCTGTGCGTATTTTATTAGAGCTTTCTTAGTTTTGTTTTGTGGAGACAGGTTTCTGTCGCGCAATGCTTGAAGAATTGTGTCCTTGTTTGATTGGTGAATGTTGGCGATGATACCCAAGGCAGGTGTGGATTCCATTTTGAAAATTAAAATTTAAAAAAAAGGAGAGAAAAAAAAAATTTTAGACTTAGAAAAAAAGTTGAGAACCTCTGATTTTTCTAAGTGTTTGAAATTTAACAAAAATTGGCCAGGGATTTGTTTAGGGGGGAGATATTTTAAATTTCACTATTCACTTTTGTAACTTTTACTTAAAACTTGAAAAAATTGCCAAGATTCTAGTTTAGAAAATGGTAATTTTCAAAAATCACTTTACACTTGTTGAAATTTGAGGTTAATTGACACTAGGCAATCACTTCCTTGTTTATTGTTTTTATAAGAGAGAAACTCGAAAAGGGATAAAAATTCGTCATTAATTATTTGAAGTTTTTATTTTTTAGAAACACTGGCGTAGTAGTTTTAATTATAAATTTAAAGTACCACTTGATTTAATTGTCTTTGGTTTATTTTATTATTATTATAGTCACTGACAGAGGGTTTTTAATCACTTGATAAGGTATTACCATACAATATGTAAACACAATGTTACATATTTGCGAGAATTATTTGAGGAAATTGAAGTAGGTAATCCTTGCAGTAAATTTAATTGTACCTGTTGTTTAATGGGCAAAAGGTCTTAAAGGTGAAGTTTGCGAACTTATTTATCGAAAATAACTTAATTGTTGCAAAGCCGATAGCAACGTAAGTGACGGCGTGAGTTGTTTGTTTATGGAACTGTCAAAAATCAGCTGACTTGATCTAGGCAACTTGAGAAAAATAAAAGAGGGACTGTAAAGTTGCCTATTCTGTTAATTTGCAAGTCGGTATAGATTCGATTTTGCCAACTTGACAATGCTACGACGCGCTGCGTCTGGAGAGTGTTCAAGCGAACTTCAGACGAGTTTTGGTTGAGAAAAAGAATTCGCCGAATATTCCAGAATTCTGCCGCGCTTTGTCGAACGATCCCGATGTGATTGTTGCGTCACGTGATATGAAATGTTCTAGAATTCTGCCGCGCTTTGTCGAACGTTCCCGATGTGATTGTTGCGTCACGTGATATGAAATGTTCTAGAATGTTTGGCGCGTTTTTAACGGTTTTTTGACAACGTCTCGAAATTGTTTCTAGAACAATTCTGGCGCGTATTTTAACGGTTTTATGAACATGGTTAGAAATGGTTCCAGAAAAAAATTGCTATGGGAACACTTTACAGGGAGAAGATACAATACAATAAGAGACATTTATACCGATTCTGAAAGCATCCTATGAGTAGGAACTATGTTTGCAACGAGAATAATTGCGGCAAGTTTAATGTATGGAGTCTGTTCCAATTCCCAAAGAAGGCCCTGACGTTGGGAAGCCAGTGTTAACTTACGGATTGGGAGTGTAATGCGGGAATGCGGGAGAAGGTAAGGAGGAAGGTTGGGAAGGCGAATTTGCGGGAGACAGTGTGTGTGGGTGTGAGAATGTGGGTGTGCTTACCCTGAGAGAGGTTTTCTTCCAGGGAGCTCAGCTCGGGACCTACGACTAGCTCGTCATCGGCAGGCCTCAGAGCTCTTCTTCAGGATCGTGAATCGACAGTCAGTCTTATAATTGGGGATTGTGACTCGAGACTTTAGTAATTAAAACTCTCAGATGCTTTCAGTAATCAGTTGTTTACTCGGTATAAAAAGGGGAACAGACATGGTAAGATTACACAAAGGGATCATGCTAACCTAAATTACAAACATGTTACGGGTAAAACTAAGATTCTCTCTCTGGAATAACTCTACGAACGGCATTGGTGAAGGTGGCTCGAAATGGAATTACAACACAATATAAAGGGGATATTCAAGAATACAGCTCACGGTTGGTAATGATGGTTGTCGGTCGGGCGTCCGGGTAATATTCCATCGCCAAATCCATGATGGATGGTGCACCTCGGAGATGTTCCCAAGGCCAAGTCCACGGAGAGAAGTCCGTGTGTCCAAGGCCGAGTGCGAGAAGAGAATCCGTGTGTCCAAGGCCGAGTGCGAGAAGAGAATGGCGGCTCAAAGCGAGCGTGTCGAAGCCGGAACTCGAGTACGAGTGGTGTATCTTTTTGTCGCTAGGGGTGTTAACTTAACGAGTGGCTAGTAATTTATATAGGGTATATGCGTTATGTAACAAAGTTTAAAATATGATATGCATTTTATAAATTTACTGTGGGGAAAGAATGAATTATATGAGATGTAAAATTTGTATGTAAAAAGATTAAAAGTTTAATGTATAAAAAACTAAAATATGATATGCATTTTTTAAATTAATGTAGATTAATAATGAATTACAAATGAGATGTACAAGTTTAAAATATAAAATATAAAAGCTTAAAGAATATAAGTTAAAGGTGTGATATGCATTTTTTTTAAATTAGTGTAGAATAATAGTGAATCACAATTGAGATGTATGAGTTTAAAATATAAAGTATACAAGTTTAAGACATAAAAGATTAAAGTATGATATGCATTTTTTTTAAATTTAGTGTAGAGTAAAAATGAATTATATATGAGATGTAACAGTTAAAAGTATAAGTATAAAAGTTTAAAGTGTACAAGATTAAAGTATGATATGTTTTTTTTTAAATTTAGTGTATAGTAGTAATGAACTACATATGAAGGTTTTATTAAAATTGTTTTTTAAAACTCTATTCTACCATTTCAGTTAATACTCGTAAGCATTTATCTCTGCTAAATTAAAAGTAAATATATAATACAATATGTTCAACTCATTTATTTGTCTATACAACCCGTAACTTAACACCAGTGGCGTGCAGTCCACAAATGCTAAAAAGTTGTGCCTACCCTAAGAAAAACGAATGCATACGAAAAAATATTCCGCATTCGTAAAAAGCATCTACTTTGTGGCTTTCCATAATAATAACCCATTCCTGACGAGGGAAGGGTACTTCCGAAACCGGTCGAGATTATTATATTAAATTGCAGCGGTTCAAAACAAATTTACACTTTTACATTATAGAAAAAATATTCATTATCAAATTTAACTCATAATCGTTTTATCCAATGAGATTTCTTTGTCATTTTCAACCAGAAACAATTAGGGCGGTTTTCGGTCATCGACCAAAAATATTCTCTCAGCGGAATTATTTATTTGAAAAATCTTTTACGGGTAATTTTTTGTGATAATGAAGTGGTGAAAATCAGCACCTGGAATTTACAGCCTACCCAAAGAGTAATGTACGCCATTACTCAACACCTAATATGTCCTCCTAATTTAGTACATCAATATCACAAAATAATAATACAAATAAGAATGGAAAAAGAAGCCGGGGGCGCCGGAGGAAGACATGGCACGATCGCGCAAATCAAATACTGAAGTCGGGCCACCTCAGAAGTCGGAATAATAGAAGAGAATGTATAAGACGATGTATGAATGTGAATAAAGCAAGAAGCGTATGCTAAGATCCAGTTGTTTGGCGGTCCGTCCTCTCTTCCTACTCCTGCAGAGATACCGGCGTGACGTTAGTTAGTTAGTCCGTAAATAACTTAGTAATTTTTTTTTCATGTACTAGAGCAAGTTTATTGATGAAACTATTTAACTTTCTGACGGTTGACGTCTAAACGATTCTGCAACAGAAGTCGTGAAGTAATAACAGTCATTACGAATAATAATAATAATCAATAAAAAACACAATAATATTAAAACACGTAAATTATGGCGAGCCACAAAGTTAATGGTTTTTACAAATATGAAATAATGATAATGTTTATTATCTTCTTTTTTTAATAACAAAATAACAACAAATGATATCCTGACTGGGATTTCCCGGGCTGAGGTTTTCATTAAATTACATTAAATTAAATTGATGTGCTTTACGATTATTTTTTTTTATAATTCTAAAGTGAGGTGTTTAAAGTGCAGTTAGTGGTTTCGGTATTAGTCTGTATTTGGCGTTAATATATTTTCTATTTCAGATCTCCCTATGTAACGTATACAGTGTTTTATTTGATTTTTAAAATTACTATGGGCGTTGTGATTTTTAAAGGGTAGTGGTATTTTGTTGTAGAGTTTAGTACCATAGTATAAGAAGTTATTTTGTCCAAATGTTTTGTTTGTGGTTCCTTGTTGTATGTGTTTTTGACTCTGAGATCTAGTATTTCTAATATTTGGGATTGTTGTTATTTCTTGTTTTTTTTTTTAAATTTTTTTTTTATGAATGTAAAGTAGTATCGTTTTAGAGTATAATTGTTTTATTAACATAATGTTAAGTTTGTTAAATATTTTATCATAGAAGTAAAATTTTGAGATTATTGTTGCTAAACCTTTTTCAAATCAATTTTAACAACGATTGCACAAATAAATATTTTTCAGTAAAACTGAAATTCTGATCTATTATAAAGGGTGGATTATATATCAAATACACTTTCTTAAACGTTAAATACATAAATTACCAATATTTTTCGGTCTGTTCTTATCCTATTTTAGTTTGATGTATTATTTGACTTTCTTTTATAATTTGAATCTGCTGAATTTCAAAAACTTTATTAATTTCGATAACTCGATCTTTGTTGAAATGTTTTTACTTGGACCGAGACTTTCTCTTCATTCAAAGACGTACTTCGTTTTAAAACTTTACTTTCTTCACAAATAAATAATACCAAAATTTTCAGACAATACTGTTACACTTTAACTCCATTCCATTATTTTTTATTTATTTTTTATCAATAATGATGTTCAAACTTAAATACCAGCACATTTCGTTTTTTTTTCCTAATGTTAGTTTTCATGGTTTAAATAATTTTCAAAGTTTCAAGTTATCAAAGGTCACAAAACGCTCTAAATCTATGGACGGTCGGTTTTGTTGAGTATTGAGGTTAAAATGTCAAATGTCAAAACAATGATGACCTTTACCGTACATAATTGTATATTCTATTCATGGAAAACCATAATTAAACGTAAGTAATAAAATTATAGACATTTTTAGAAACTTTAACTAAAAGAAAAATAATAGAATTGAACATTAACATTATCATAATATCCGCATTGATAATTGGTTTGATCATGAATACTCTAATTTCTTTCATGAACAATCATTGTTTATATCGAAAAAAATTGATAGAGTTTAAAGTCACCCAAATTAAGTTCAAATTTCGCCAAAAGTAAAAAAAATACGTATTCAAAAGAAAATTGAAAAATATTTTTTTTCGTACTAATACAAAAACAGCATGCTCACGTGTCGTCAGATGCTCCAAATGCAATAATACCAACAAAACATGGTGTTTTGATGAACTGATTTTTTATTCACTTTTCAATAACGATTTATAAATTCTACGTATAATTATATATAATGAAAGTTATATATTCCGAATCGGCATTTCCTGATTAATATAAATACATATGTTTAAAGTCATTATATTTTTCACTGGAGTTCCTTATTTCAAATTTTGTACAATGTTATTTATCAGGTGAATAAAATAAATCAAATTGTCTTAAAAACGTTCAAAAACTTAAATATATTTACAGATTATTTTTATTAGTGTTAAAAGGAGTGGATATAATGTTGTTTTTTATGTTTGCAGTGATACAACGAAAAAAGGGTTAAAAGCATTTCATTTACGGTTTTAAAGGAAAATGTAATGAAAACGTGTTGGATGTCTTATTAAAATGCATTGCAGTTTGCTTTTTAAAATAATCGCGAGTAGTTCGTTATTTTCCCCTATACCATACGTGTTCTTTATTTGAACTTTCATAAGCTTCTCTTCTGAATATTTCATATCATTTTCACTTCGTTTGGTGCACACAAAACAGGAATAATGAGTTAGCTTTATGGAAAACGTTTTGTAAAATATTTTATGTGAGTTGGTAAAGCACGAACTCTTTACTGAAAGATAAAAATACTTGGTATAAGGTAGAGGCGTGCATCTCATACAAGCACACAAAAACTGCCTCCCTCTCCCTAATATTAATATATTAAAATGTATCAAATTACTGCAAGAAATCAATCTACAATTGAGGGCACCCACCACTTTCGCGAACCGTTTTAAGGACCAGGTGGGTCCCCCCATCGGTTCTCTCTTCAAGACTCTAATTTATTATATAAAAAACAAACAATTAAATGATTCTAAAAGCCCCCAACTGTCCCTACACGGCGCACCATAGATTTATACATACCAAAACATTATGTGTTCTTATTCAAAGCAGTTAGTTCCTGTTCTTGAAGCTAGTGGATAGACAGCATTTATACAACAGTAACATACATTAGAAGAGGACAATGGAATGGAAAAAAAAATTCCCTCACATTCTCATGGCAGCGTACAATACAAGAACAGAATACACAGCTTCTGGTAAGCCACAGGCAGTCCCGATTACAGACAGTGGGATGGGAGGGTTTCCCATCGAACGCTTCACACCATTCCCGGCGGCCCAGTGGCCAGACGTGTCAATACAAATGTCAGACAAATCAATCTACACTTACAAAAATACGCATGAAGGTCCAGCTATGAATCTCAGGGCCCGCCCCGCGTCGTGCGCTCCCCCCGACCGCCTATGATACCCACGCCATATTCGAATGTTAACTGTATTCTGCTATAAAAATATACATTTGTGTGCAATGCGCCTTCAAGGGAAGATTCGTTTGTGATAGTGTCGAAAAAGATAGTGCCTTTCAGCGCAATCTTCAATTGTGGCAATTAGTGTCATCTGTTGATACCTGTGTTAATTCATACAACTTTAAAATAACTTGAAATAATTATCATATTACGTAGGCTTTCTTTCATGCAACAGTGCGATCGAAAAAATATGAAAGTTTTATTTATCCAGTAATCAGCTTGAAATATGCATAAACAAAAATCTTATTTGGATATGTGATGTGGGAGGTATTAGTAACCAACATCGGCTTAAACCATTCTTAGCAAAATAATTACCACTTTTTTTTTTACTGTCAATTATTTCGCTATCTTCTTACTCACTGCCCTGATTAAAAACTCTGTGCACGCCACTGATATTAGCTTTAACTCAAACCAAATATTGATATAATACTATGTTCAGAGAAAAAACAGAATTCAATGAACATCTAGCACAGTGGTTTTCAAATTTTTTGAAGGCGCAACCCACAAAAAAAATTCACCTCCACGCGACCTCAGATCTTTTAATGCGTTAATGGTGTTCACTTGTCATAAATATCGGATTTTGCCCAAGCACACGCAGATTCGGCTTTTTATCTTTTTTAAAGTTGTGGTAAAAACGAAATATAGAACAAAAAACGTATATAAATAAAAAATTACTTTTATTTGCCACTTTATTAATATATACATATCAAAATATTTCTAAAGCGATGCTTTCCTCATCAGGAATATATGGTATACGAATAATTTTTATAAATGTATGTATAATAATAATAATAGTTGGATGACTTGTATAGCGCCGTTTTTGTGAAAAATCACCTCAAGGGCGCTGTACAAATATTTCTTAACTAATTATGTACAGACAGATACAGAAAAACATACTTACCTGGCAGGTCGCTTCAGATGAACACAGTTTTAGAAAAATTTAATTTTTATAGAGATGATAGTTTTACATGGTTATTTGTTTCTCCTTTTCTATTGATGTTACATTTATTAGATGATCGGTGGCACAAGAAGAGTTGGTATTTATTGAATTATTGGTATTAATTTTTAGGACTGAAAAGTATTCATAAAATGAATTTTAGGACTCGAAAATATCTATAAAATTACTTTACTCGGCGTAAGAAGCTTTTAATAAATATTAACGTTTTTATTTTTTTTTTTTTTTACACTTTGGATGTTTACAGTGTTGCGGGCTGTGGACGCATTTGCGCACCGATGCGTGAATTTTTAATTATATTTTTATTTTATTTAATGACTTTAGGTAAGTGCTAACCGGCCAGCCTAGCTAAGCAATTTACAGGTGAATTTATGGATACGATTGTCTGAAAAGATGTGTTTTAAGTTTACTTCTGAATTCTGTTGAGTCTTTGATAATTATTAAGTCATGCGGTAGTTCATTCCAGGCTTTAGGTCCTGACACTCCGAAAGCACGATCACCGAACTTAGTATTAGGTGTGCGCTTTGGTTCCTTCAACCTGCCGATAGCTGATGACGCTGCTGACCTAAGGGTGGACTGTCGTGAGTTGGTATTTTCGGGAATACACAGTTCTGATAAGTAAGCCGGAGCCATTCCGTTAATTATATATATATTTAAGGAATTTGTATTCTATATACTCCTGACGAGGAAAACATCGCTTTCGAAACATGTTGATATGTATATATTAATGAAGTGGTGAATAAAATGTAATTTTTATTTCATTTATTAATAATGACGCCAGAAAAATGAAAACAATATTTTGAAGAAATTATTGCATATAAATTATTTGAAAATAACAAACTCACCCATTGCATTAATTTGTGTTACTTGGGTAAAGTTTTTTTTTTTTACTTTTTTTTTATTTCTGTTAGTGACCTCCATCTGTAAGATTATAACCATTGTTTGCTAGTTTAAAGTTTAAATTTGCTTGCAACCTCCACTTTAAAAACCACTGATTTAATATACCTATGACGGAAGCTCGGGCAAATCTAGCTGACTAATAACTAGGTTTCACGTACAGGGCTTCCGGACTAGTAAATAGCTGCCGGCTGCTAGAATTATTTTATCTCTGTCCGATAATTGAATTTGGAATCCAACTCTAGACGGAAGCCTCTATTTACTTCATCAACCTGTTTTACTCTGTGTGATGGAGTTTATTTTCAAAAATGCATTGCTGACTATAACTATAATACTATGACATTTTTTTAAAGTGCTCTCCAATAGTTAATTAACATCATATATTAATAATATTAATGAATAATATTTTATTTTTAAGTAGTCAATTTTAATACATAATATTTGTTTTTTCATCTCTTTATAAGTACGTTCATAAGTTTTTTTTTCTGTACCATTCTTCACATCTCTTTATTCTTAATTATTACACTTTTTTTCTAAATATATTATATTACCATACTATGTCAATACTAGCTTTTTCCCTTCTATTTTTGTATCATGACACTTAATATGAACTAAACATGTCAATTTGACTGTCCTAAAACGGGATTTGTTACCAGTTGGGCAGTCGAAGCATTATTACATTTTCATGTTTAATAATGTATGTGTTTCAAATAAATAAATAAATAAAGCATAAAAAAACAACAATAATATGGACATGTGTCCAGTCTGATGATCGTAAGTTTGTAATTTCCCTGTATTAAATTGTATAAAATTATCAAAGAAAATGTGAAATATTATGAAAGGGTTTGAAATTTTTTACAAAATCAACTAGATACTACACTGACATGGTAAGTGAAAACACAGTATCTTCCTTGGGAGTCTCAAGGAAGATTCTGTTTTTACTTACCACAGCAGTACAAATGAAAGATGAATTATGTAAGGTTGGGTTAGTAAAAGCCTAGAATAAAGATGAATAAGTTATTTACAAATATTGCAATAAAAATTCTTACAGATTTGGTGAACCCAGTAATGTTTTGTAATCGACATTTTCACGTATTAAATATCATGTAGGTACCATTGTTTACATATTGCAAAAAATAAAAATAACACGAGCATGAAAATTTTGCACGAAACTTAATAAAAATATCACACGCTAGCAGATTAGTAATATTAATTGTGACAATATTAAATCAAATTGTCATCGTTATCAGAAAAACGTACGCACTACGCAGTGGGGAAACGAGATTAACCTCTTGAAAGCCGGGATTGAAAAACCGGAGCGTTTTCCGCGTTTGCTGCGCCGTGTGCCAGCTGACTGTAATTTCGTAATTACTGACTTGTTTTTTTGCAGAATGCTGATTTCTAAATAGTGCCGTCTTACCAGACAATGTGTTTATGTATACATTAAAATTATATATATATATCATAAGCAGTTTCCCCAGAATAGCTTCATGTATTTAAAAAAGAAAAAAAATCTTTTACAAAAAAATAGTTAAAGATATACGAAAATATTTTTTGAAGTTTTACAATATTTTCCATGAAATTGCATAAGTGCCTTTGATGATAAAGATAAATTTATATAAGGTTATCCTGTAATAAAGTACAGTAATTTGAAAGCCTGAAATATTTGTCGCGGTAACAAACGAGAAACGAGAGTATTTTAAACGTAGTAGTTTTATTAATTTGTCAATTGAATAAAATTCATTTGGGTATTGTGCGAACATATTTAAGGCTCAAAATCCTTTGGGAACGTGACCATTCCGAATCGGCTCCATAGTGCGCATTGGCGTCCAACGGAACATTGTGCCTGATACACAAATAAGGTAAGTATGGTGGGATCGAAATTAAACTTCAATCAGGAGGTTATTGTCCTGTAAGGCCTACGTCATCTTATGGTAGATGTTTTAGACTAGAAGTACGTGTATACCTGGGTTTGAAGTGACCAATGTAACGGGAAAGAGGGGAGAAGAACTATGTACAGGTTAAAAGTTGACGTATACCTATGTAAAACTGGAAGTACTTACAACTTTATATATATAAGGTAAATGTAATCATCTTCACGGACGGCTTATGGTGAGTATACCGAGAAGTTGATTATGTTCTTCAAAAAATGCAGAACAAAGGAAAGATTTTTTTAAATGATAAAGGGGTATTTGGAAAGCAAGTAGCTCTTCAGGTGTTACATTAAAACCAAACAAACATGAAATATTTATCAAAGATTAGATCCTTTTTTTCTTTCATTTTTTTTTAATAAAGAGCAAACATTCCTAGCTTACGAATAACCTGATAATATTTTTACTTTCGGCAATATTAGTAAAAAATGTGGTTTGTACGGAGGACTTAACTAACAGGGGATTGAGGTGGAAACCCGACGGTTTTGACCACTCGACTACTCGCTGGTCTAAAACATCTCACTTCGTTATATTTTAGTGACGTATTACAATTACCGTCAGCAATGAATCGGAAATGAAATAGGATCATCAGATCATCAATAATGTTTAAGGTCTACAAAAATACAATATGCTCGTATATACGGAACCTCGAAGGTTCTTACCTATCTGTTTGATAAACTGCAGTGGTTCCGTGACACTGACGCATGCAATACACGCTAAGGCCGCTCTCTGATGGTCCGGTAGGGAATCGACATAAACCGGGTGAAGCAAAAATGCTGGAAATGTTTCGCGATATTTCCTCTATCGGCTCACTGACTTGTGGCCGCCAATAAATTGTCAGTATTGCAGATTTCTGCTCCCACATTTACCGCTGAATGTTATCGAATCTGTCAAAGTCAAAATAGAAAAATGTCGAGTGAATCGAGTGAAGACGAGGTTCTGGTATCCTATTTATTCCTTCGAACGAGACAAAAAAGGAGGAGGTTGTAGGTCCACCTATACATCGAACGAACATTCCTTGTAGGTTATTTGTTGCTGCCAGAGAACTGTCTGGAGATGATGTTAAATTCCGGCGAATGTAACGAATATCAAAAAAAAGAACTGGTCCAGCATGTTACTCCATATATAAGAAGTCCTTCAATTGCACATCAAGCTTTCTCCGTTGTCCCCTTTACTACATATGCCGGTAATTCATATTTATGAAGGGATGCATATTTCTCTACCTCCATTATTAGTTGAAAATTCATATCCCTCTCCATGTTTGAACTCAAAGGATGAATGGCGCGTAAACGTTCGAAACGGAGTGTATGGATTTACTGGATGCGTGTTTTCCGAGAAGCTACTGAATTGTTGTCCCGCTTGTGGTATAACAGAAGTACGTCGGGCCGCTGGCGTATGGCGCAGTGCCCTGTCGGTATCACGCATAAGGTCGATTTCCTACCGGACCATCAAAGACTAGCCTAAGATACCATTTACTTGTCTTTCCAGACATTGAACAACTGTATTTGAGGGTAGTTACAGCTATTCTTCAACAAAACTTTCGAATAAAATACCACTGTCAATAAAATACCGAAGATCGACATCGCTGCAGTGCTTCAAGGAGTTGTGCATCGAAAGTTTGCTGACCGCACAGTCAACCGCACAGCATTATAATTAATAAATAATGAAATGGATGCATATGCTAGTAATTTCGTAATCTTTAGATTTAAATTATTTATTTTATTCTATTTGCGTGTAGAGATTTTAAGTAAGATATTGTGTAACATTAACTTTATCAGATTTCTAAAAGCACTGCTGAAAACCAGCTACACTCCGGGCTCTGGATGGAAAGCAGAGCAGTGACCATTTTGTCAATTGCTAAAAAGTATGTAATAAAAGGTACAAAATAATTTTAAGACAAATAATCGTTTTTGTTTATTATTATTCATATCTGTCATATTTCCATCGTGAGTAAGAAGTATGATTATTATTTGGTTGCAGTATTATGAGCAATAATACTCCCTTTATTAAATCCGTGGACAGTAAAGGGTAAATAACCCTACCGTCATAATAACAAACAGGGGTCGGTTTGTTATTTCGGAATGAACCTAGATTAGATTTCGCTCGTATGGAAGAATAAAACTTGCGGTATTTCCCGCATAAAGAGCAATTCTGAACGTGGTCGCTTATCGTTCGGGGAAATCACAACAATATGGTTGTATTTTTGTGCGCCGTCCCGACCGTAGCGCATTCTGAGCATTTATCTCACTTTTTCAATCGTGTTTCGTAGACACTGGTTCAAAGTAAATTTTCGAATGTTTTATTTCTCCGTCCTATGATATAAACAGTTCAAAATTTCTTTAACTGAGTGCCTAACAAGATATTTTGTCGGTGTGTTAATGTTTTTTATTTTATTTAATTGTATATTAATTACTAACTAACTAACTAACTAACCATCACGCCAATTCTCTGCAAGGGTAGGCAGAGAGGACGGACCGCCAAACAACTCGATCTTAGCATACACTTCTTGCTTCATTCACTTTCATACGACGTCTCATACACTCTCTTCTGTTATTCCGACTTCTGACATGGCCCGACTCAGGTATTTGATTCACTTGATCGTGCCATGCCTCGGACGTCCCCGGCTTCTTCTTCCATTCATATTCGCGTCATATATTCTCCTTACAGTCCTCTCTTCGTTTATTTGTTTTACATGCCCAAACCATCTAAGCGTCCCTTTCTTGATCTTGCTCACTACGCTTACATGAGCCTTGCATTTTTTACGAATCTCAATATTTTTCATACGATCATACATGGTTTTACCACACATTCGTCTCAGAGATCTCATTTCTACAGCGTTCAGTCTACTTTCATCCTTCCTCTGCCAGTTCCACGCCTCACTGCCATGTATCAGGGTTGGTATCAGCACTCCATTGTGGACTGCTAGCTTCGCTTCTTTGGACAACTTTTTGTTTGCACCAACCGCGTTCAGTCCCCCATTAATGGAGTTTCCTGCGGTCACCCTTCTTTCAATGTCCCTATCAGTCTTTCAATCTCTCGTAGATATACTTCCCAAATATACAAACTCATCGACCTGGTCCAAATATTCATCATTCACAACTATATTGCACACTGTTTTCGTACTCTCTCTTTCAATCCCATGTAGTTTTAATTAAAATGTGTGTTTTCCATATTCTGCGAGCCTATTTATTTTCCTGTCTATTTATACTGGTTCGTCAAACAACAAAAATAAAAAATAAAATGCATTTGAAAGATGGTTAAAAATGTATCTGGAAAAAAAATCTTTTCAATAATTTCTAGAAATTCGATCACCGCCTAGTAATTCAGTTTTCCAATTTAAATTAGTAACAATTCAGTTTTAAACTACAGTGTTCACACAACGTGGAAAATCGTGATGGATATTTGACAAGACGCCACTGAACAGAAAATTCTTGGCACGATCTACCTAATTATTAGTTGTGTCAATTTTCAAAAGCTCAAATATAATCTTAACTTTTTGTGATATTTAGCGATTTGGAACAAAACTGTTATATCAATTGTCAACATATGCCTATATATATATATATATATACTTTTTTTAAGACTGGCAAATATTCCCGAGTTTTTTTAAACTTACTACCATCACTATAAGCGAAAAATGTTGCTTCTGCAATGAGGTATTAACCCGCGGAGGATCTGAACCCTTGGCTCCTGGGTGTGAACCCAATGCATATATATATATGTGCACGTATGTATATGTACTAGTATGTGCGTATGTTTTTACGTATGTATGTATGAATGCCCAAAAAAAAATTATTTATACTTTTATAATCTAATCCTGATGTATGTGTTTACGTGTATATGTGTATGCATGCACACATATAAAAAAATATATGTATATTTTTATAATGTAATCCTGATGGATGTCATTTTTCTCCTTTCTACTATAATTTTCAGCATGTTTATATCCTAAATCCATATGTTTACACTAGACTACATACAAAGTAAACTATACGCCATTGGTCACCATCAAACAGGCAGCCGCCTAGTGTGGTGATTTAATGTATCTTCTTTATGGAAAAGTCTTCATTAAATATTATATACTTTATAAATAAATAAAAATAAATTTGTCAACTCAGCCACTAACCGGTTTAGGTCCGTGAAATTATTTTTTTTTTAAATTAAGTAAGGTACAAAAAATAAGGTCCTGTTAGACCATTTTTTCCTTTATTTATTCCCACAGTTTTTAACATAAGGTAAGCATAAATGATATCCATTTTTTTACATGCATTGTTAAGACTAAAATATTAAGAAATGAAAGTAATGGAGTAATGGAGTAAAGTAATGGAGTAATTTAAGTTAATAAAAGTACTAGAACATTAATTATTTAAAGTATTGTGACAACAAGAAAGTACAATATTTAATGGAAATTTTAGAATTATACTATAAGTAAGCAGATTATATTTAGTGAATGTTGAAATTATGGTTAAAGTAAGCAGAAAGAAATAACAAAGATTTTATAAGAGCAATCTTTCAATACCTAGATTATTCAGCCATCATTTTACTTCTTTTACGTAGAAAGATAATTTATTAATTGTTTGAATTTATTTTTTTATACTATTAAATGTACGAGTACCGATAAAACAGCTGTGTGTTTGAATTAATTTAGTGTCCGATTGAGCAGAATAAAATATGCTATCAATATGGCTTGTCAACAGAGATACCTATATATTATTATTTATACATTATTTTATCTACACAGTTTCTATCATTAATCTGTCAAACATTTCGATGATCCAATCAAATGACCATTCGCATTATCAAATTCTTACGCTCAGATAGCCATTTCTGCAATATGATATTTAACCTTATTCATTTTATTTGACATTAAGTTAAATATTTTGTATTCCGACGTTCTATTTTAATCCGTCGTTATTTGCGAATCTAGTACAAAATAATACGTTCTAATTTATCTTTATGTTACGATTTAAATATATGTTGAATTATAATTTTATACGATAGTACAACCTAAACAGGTAAAATTCTCGCACTCTGGAATAACAAAAGGGTATCATATCTGTTAAGAAATAGGAATTTCATTTAATTGTTTTCTTATTTGTTAAGAATTTCTAATTTTGAAAATGTCAATTCATAGCGGAATTCCATTTTAGCGAGGAAAAAACAAAATCAGAAATAACCATCTGTTTATTTAAACATTTTATTTAAAAGGTTACACAATAGACATTTCACAATTTATTTATTTTCATAACCCATAGATTCAGTGAACGAACACAATGTAATCCGTCTTCCAGAAGGTAATAAACCAACCCGAAAATAATTTTAACCATAATTGTGAAGCAGTTCCGGCAGGAATACAACATATTTCATATCATAAATGCACAATATTAAAAAAGCAATGGGTTTCACTCCTGACATAGATGCTATGCGATACCTTAGATTTAGTTTTAATTGTACCAGTCTGAAGATGCATGTGATAGGGTGAAACCGGTCCAGTCGAAAATAAACAAGTGGAAGAGAGTTACAAAGGTTTTTAATAAAAAAATTCATATTAGTTAAAAAACTTGCTTGGAATTACTAGTTTGAAATTACTATGGAGTTTGAAATTAGGACATTGTAGATTATTTTTTTTTGTTTTACGAATCACTTATTTTGTTTGATGTTTATATTTTTTTACATATTGTTGTGAATGACCGCACTAGGAGCATCGGAATTTATTTGTAAATAGGATATTTATTCAAATAAGGGATTTTGATTTGCATAAAATAAATTCAATAAAGAACGAAAACAAAAGGAGTTTCAACTGAAATCATAAGTACTATGTCTGCAAATACTACGAACAACAAATTGTTTAACAAAAGCGTTTTGAATCATTTGAAGGAAATTTTTCGATATTTGAAAATTTTTGATCAATTTCATCAGAAGTAAAGGAAAAAATAGCTGACTTCGGGCACGCAAACACGCCAACAACACATAATTTTCTTCAGTACAAGAAGCACAGTTCTGTAATTCTATTTAGTCGTAGATAACTATTATTTTTTTCTAAATGGCTTTTACCCAGTCATGTGACAATAACAAAAATCTATAAAGAGATTTTATCCAACTTATTATAACTTGAGATGAATCTTTTTAAATATTTATTTTTCCAATAACAGCGTGAAAAGCAAAGATGAAGTGACCTAGAATTGATGTCATACAATCATAGAGGTATATAATATAATTATAATTGTAACAGAAATTATTTTTTATTCAAACATATGTAGGTACCTAGTACATTTGAGAAACTCACAAGAGAAGTAACATGATGTCGCGACAAGGATTTAATATGCCGAACCTTCGGTTAACAGATTGTGACCGGTCAATGGCTTAGTTAACATCGCGTCTGGGTCCCACCAAGGCATCATGAGCTCAATTCCTCCAACTGAACTTCAAATCCTCCATCACGATACAAGCAACGTATTCCGCTGACTGTGTTGGTAATTGGAGATTTTCAAATATTGTCAAGTTATTCGTAATCCGGGAATGTTTATCTTTCTTAAAAAATAAATAAAATAGAAAAAGCCAGTGAGACTACGGCATCCCCAATTGGGGTATTTAGTGAGGTTTAAGATTGTGGGAAGAGAAAGGGAAGGTGGGAAAGAACCTGGCTATAAGCAACGTTTCGATTATGAATGGTGATTAAAGGGCGATGCTGAAAGTATCTACCACTCTGGAACGTGCTGCTTTTAAATGAATTAATTTTTAAATACCCACAAATTAATAAAATAAAATTTACTTGTGAAACATATTCTAATATTTCAGATTAATGATATACTATTTACTTTATAATGATTGTTTTAATTTTTTTAACATGAACTGTTTGATATGAATTAACAAAGTGGTGGTAACTGATGGTAGGTATCAAACTGCCGACATTTATCAGCAATTTCGTACGAATTACATGTTTATTTGCACTAAAAAGGTAGATAACCTCAAATGAAAGGTCCCCAGAATTAAAAACGCGGTCATAACAATAATAAAAAATTCGTGTGTATTAATAAATCTCATAAATATATATGACTTACATAGCCCAGTTACAAAAACAACAATATCTCCATATTTAAAGATGAATGTTCGTCTGTCTGTTTGTTCTCGATTTTTATCGAAAATTACTTCACTGGTTTCGCTTAAAATAGCACAGTTTGTTCTTATAAGTGCCGGAAAGGTTTAGAGAGTAGTTTTAATGAAATCTAATATGTAAAATTGTTGCTATAATGTTATAAAATTAGTATATTGAACCCGCCATGTTGTCTTGGGGTTAGCCCTTAGATATACCACTCCGGTTAGCCACAGATTACATTTTCAAAAGAAGAAGTTTTGTTTGTGTAGTACTTAAGAACTTTATTATTTAGACATATTTTAAAATTTAAAGTTTGGAATGAAATAAAGTTTAAAAATGAATATTCCTTTATTTAGAGATAGTTACTTTCGCTGTCAAGTCAATTATGGCACCCAAACGACAAGTGAGGATTCACAACTTCATAACTTTATTGCAAAAAAAAAACCCTACCAAGGCCGGGTACATCTGCTAGTTCCAAAAAAGTTCCTGTCACATAATGAATAGCAAATAAAATTGATCTCTCTCCGGAAGACCAATACATTCTTACAATATCTCAAATAATAATAATGTTTTATTATCTTTTTTTATATAACAAAATAACAAATAATGTTATCCTCGGTGGGATTTACCGTGCTCAGGATTTCATTTAAAAAATATTAAATTGCATTATGTTAAATTGATGTGCTTGATGAAAAAAAAAATAATAATTGTAAGGTCAGATGTTTTAAGTGCAGTTGAGTGGTATCGGTGTTTTTTTTTCTATTTCAGACCTCCCTATGTTTTATTTGATTTTAAAATTTATTATGGTTGTTATGATTTTTAAATGATAGTGGGATCTTGTTGTAGAGTTTAGTACCATAGAATAAGAAATTATTTTGTCCAAATGTTATGTTTGTGGTTCCTTGTTGTATGTGTTTTTGACTCTGAGATAATATGTGTGATTGTTGTTATTTCTTGTTTTTTTCTTCATATTATTGAATGAGAAATAGTGTTGTTTTAGAGTATAATTGTTTTATTGGCATAATGTTAAGACTGTTAAAGACTTGATCAGTGCTAGTTCTTACAGGGACTTTAATATAATTTTCATTATTTTGCTTACATTATCTATGAACACATTCACGCACGGTGTAATTTCAATACCCATTTCTATGCTGTGACTGCCATTGTACATGTCTGAACTGTACGGTGCTGGTTGATGGGAGAGACTTTTAATCGACACACTTTTTAAAAGTTGTATGAAATCTTTAAAACTCCAAAAAAAAACATCCTGAATACCTAATCTAACCTAACCTAAATAATATATATATATATATATATATATATATTTTTTTTTAATTTATTAAAAGAAATATATATCGCAATTAATTAGGTTAGGTTAGATTAGGATATTTATTTTGTACTTTCAATGACTTTATATCACTTTTAAAAAGTGTGGATTTATTGTAGATCCGTTAATAATGTACCGCAGTGATAAATTACCTGTTTTGATTAACTTTAACGTTACACAATAAAAACATTGACATTTACAAAACACAACATCATCGACGAATTATACATAAACATGGCTAAAATCGTGTAGCTACAAAGCACATAGATAGTGTAATTATTAACTTAGAACAACAGATATAATTATATTTAACATGAACTTATTCAAATCACCTTGAAAAGTCGTCCATAATTTTCTAACCGGAAATATACATACTTATATTTTGTTTGTGTACAATAGATTGCGTCTATTTAATCTGCACGTGAATAGCAACAAAAATACATTTTGACATAAAAGATCAGATTGACATAAATTATGAGAGATGTTATTTAGCAGCATCATACCCCGTATCGTGTTGTGCTGAGCCAACACGTCTGTTCTGCCATGTAGTATGTAGATCGTCGCGCCGCCCTGGCGGTAGTTATTTGCTACGGAGAACTTATAACACTCCAGGAGGTATGGACTTTTTACCAAATTATGTACGATATTACTGCAACAACCAATGGAGAATTAAAGGCATTTTTTGTTGTATTGCTCTATCTATATATGTTATATTAACCGGTCTCAAAACAGATATGTTCTGGTGAGGTGGGTAACGTATATTCAAATTTAAAAATCAATAAACGCCCGGTTTCCCAGCGGTGAAATGGAAAAAATATATATTTGAAAGTACCTACAAGAAATCGTTTAAAGTGCAGCGAAGCGGGAATCAAATTCCCTGGCGCCTCATTGCTTCAGTTTAGTATTTAAACCACGTTCACTGGCAGTAAACCGACAATATGGACACCTCTGGTTGACAAAATATTACACAACTTGAAGACTGATTTAGGGCCATGGTCGAGGGGTAAGGCTCTCGACTACGAATCCGAAGGTCGCGGGTTCAAATCCCGGGGTGCGCAAGTAAATTTTATTTAATTAATTTGGGCTGTTTCACAATTAATTCAATTAAAAATAATATACTCGTATAGTATATTTGCGCACGTTCCAGGGTGAAAGATACTCTCAGTATCGCCCTGGTGAAAGACCACATTCAGAATTGAAACATTGCTTGAAATGGCTTTTAGCCGTATTTAGTGACCAGATCTGAATAGCCAGGTATTTCCCCACCTTCCTCTACCCTTCTCCTTCCCCTCCCCAACACCTTCAGCCTCACAACATTCACCAATCGGGGATGCCATAGTCCCACTGGCTCCAGATGGTTTTGAGCAATTGGGACTCTTGTGCGGTATTCATATAAAAAAAATTATATAAAAAGTGCCACTTTTATAAACAAACCATCAATTTTCTGTTACGTAACGAACCGTTAACTGTCCGTTTTTTGTCTCGAATAATTGCCATTCGCTCGTCATCACTTTCACTGCTCGATGAGAAATTCATTTTACAGATGCAAATTATACATTGTCTTTTTAATTAAAATAGTAAACGGTTTCAAATAAGCGATCGTCGGGCAACAACTGACAGCTGTCAAACGACCATTAATCTGAGGAACATTTATAAAACGCCGAAATCGGTCGGGTTGAAATATTTGTTAAAAAATGATATCAAGCGTTACGAACTGATGGTTATAAAACCGGCCCTTAAAGGTTGCCGAAATAGCTCAGTTTCTAGCAGAAGACGAAAGCGTTCAAATCCTATTCGGGACAAATACCTCCCCTCCGTACACCCATAATATGAACATCAATATGATTAAAAAAATGCACTTCGCATATTTTTTATAACACCACTTTATTTGAGTGTTTTAACTACCGGTTTCGGAATAACCGTTCCTTCTTCAGGGAAAAATATAACATACATAAATGATTTCTCAATTCAATTCTCAAAAAATCTCATTTCCACCATAAAGCCAGCAGTTTATACAACAACAAAAAAAAGGAAATTAAAAAAAAAATGCTTATGATGAATGAACATAAATTGACCTATTCTGGTATTGTAATGACTGTCCATCTTTTTATATTGGTTAAAACAACCCCTAAATTTGACATTAGGATTAAAGAACATGTGAGATGCCGAATAAACAAGACCATTTCTGAATTCGATAACTCCATAATTGATAAGTATTTTTCACATGAGAAATATATAATAATAATATTAAAAATGTCTCTTACAGTCCACCCCCACTCCAATACAGTGCATTCACGTTATATTTTTGATAATTTTAAGTTAGTATATATATATCCCTGAAGAATGAACGGTGAATCCGAAACCAGTAGGAAAAATATTCAAATATACTAGTCTTATTCTGCAAAATTTATAATCTTTGACTGAACAGTGGCTGAGGTAGTATCGGTTCCCAGTAGTACCCAGGCGTCGTGAGTTCAGTTCCTTGGCTGGCTAAGTCCTCCATCACGACACAAGCAACATAATCCGCTTACTGTGATTTGATGGTGATACGAAATTTTCAAATATTATCAAGTTATTTATATAACAGTGTCAATACGATTAATTAAAATATATATATATTTATATATATATATACATATATGTTATGATTGAGATTTTCACGGGTGTAAAATGTAGAATAATTTTCTCGGTTTACCCGCGTAATGTAGTCCTTAGAAGAACTTTTTAACTCCTGACGTTCCGAACAAATCACACTGTCCATCTTCAGAGGCCTTATGTCGCGAGTTTTGTTTTAAACTGATCGCTTGCGCGTGTCCGTTCAATCCAGAAGTCAAAACCTAAGTCATTGAACAGACTGCATTACGTGGGTATACTGAGAAAATTATTCTACATACGTATTTATGGATTATAGACATGGGAAGGAAGAACATAGATATGATATTGCAACCAAACAGGGTTTAACGGTCACGGCATGTTTTCTAATAATTTTTTAGAATTCTTATAAAACTTATTGCATTATCATGTTCCTCTAGTAATATTTTAATATAATTACGAAATCTTACTTATTTTTTTTATCATCTTTAAATATACTTGACCAAATTCATATTCTTTATATAAAACCATGTACAATGTGACCTTAGAACGGGGTACCCCAGTAAGGTTGCATTTTTTTGAGATTTTTTTGTTAAACTTTAAGAAATAAATAAATATATATATACAGTTAATTTAGGTACGGAATTGAAATTATTTTACGTGTATGTACGGGGTTAATTTAATCTACCTGAATTTCATGAAAACTCCTAGCCCATGATAACAGCGTTATGTCTGGTCAAGTGTATGCGGGTTCACAGAACCCGTGCCTATTGAATTAACCTTTTCATAGTTTGGTAAATATTTTGCCAAAAGGTTCGCTAACTAATTAACCTATCTGGAATATTTAGCCGTGGTTATTTTCGTCAACTATTTTAACATATAATAATATAAGCCACAATATCGCACTGACTAAACACAATAGAATGTACATAGATCTCTGTTATAATATGTGATGAGTTGAGCCGCAAGCAGACAACAGCCGGTTCCCGCCCGGCAGTGTAACCAGGGTAGCACAAATACAACGGTACCTGCCCGGAACCGTCCCGGCGAAAAGCAAACCCGGAGCATCGCCAGCGTAGGACCCAGTTTCGGCGGGAAAACGTGTCGCTTTCAAAAAGCGACTATCGTGCCATGATAATAGCGAAATATTATTCAAAATGATAGAGTGGCATTATTTTTTTTTAACAATAAGCTTGTTAATATTCCGTCCAAAGATCAACAGTTAACTTTATCAATGCGGGGACATTTTAATATGATCTCCTTTGAAGCTTACATTATTTTAATTGTAGCTAATTTCTTATCGGGAGGAATCGATTTTCTTGCACCTAGTCTTACATTCAATATTCCAAAATATGTGTTCGAAAAGATATGATATCTGTTATATATTTGGCGATAACCGCCCGGTAGCCAGTGTAATGTGCTAATTCTATGAAATAACCGGCCGGCATCCGTCTGCTGTTTGCTTGCGGTTTTTGCCGTCTAATACCCTGATCGATTGAATTAATATTTTCAAAACTTTATTCTCACATATTTGTTTACGAACTACCAAAATAACTAAGGGAATAAAACTTACAATTAAAATAATTATATAGAGTCGTATAGCAACACTAAAATATTGAAGAAAAACTAATCAATACTTGTACAACATTTAACACATCCACGTGAACACCTCAGCACAGGTTCTCCTTATGTGGTGGTCACGACACATATAACACTCCATTCACAATATCACCTCTTCAAACCTACCTACACTCCTCATTATAAAACACCATACAAAGCACCTTTATTATTCTTTTAAAAAATGTATTATGTAAAATGATACTGTATAATATATAGATATATTTTTTTAATTGAATATTATGGATTACAGATTACCTAACAAGAGTGAAATAAAATCTAGTTTTATCTTTACACGTGATAATGGTCAAATCTGCACCAACAAAGCCTTAGTGGATGGACAACACTTGATTGCGTTTTTTGTTCATGACAATTGTTTACAGTTGATCGAAAACTCGTTTCCATTTTCAACAAACCTGTTTATTCTTCGAATCGCCACCGAGTGAAGGCTTTGTATTAATTGGCATGTAGACGAACAGTAATATTATCGAGTCTACACATAGGTATATATTTGCTAGCATTGTACCTAGTATCTAGGCATAGAAAACAATTATTTCAACTTCAAAATATCAGAACCAGAATCAATGTTGACCAAAAATTGAATAATTCCGAATAATGTGCTTTATGTACTCAGGATTGGGAAACTTCAGAGGAAATTCATTATAAATATGTTTAAAATCATTTTCCGAATTATCACAAAATTATGTATGAACATCGAAAACAATGTATTCATATTATTACATTAGTTCAGCCTCTCGGAATATTACGTCATTGATTGATTTATTAATGCAATAAAAACAGTTTTGATAATATTAAAGTATTATCTCTCATCTTTCTGCATACAAGTCATATATATAAAGTAGTAGCAGATTCCCCTCAGAGTTCATATATCTGTAGGAAAAACAAAAACAAAGCCATGTTTTCAGTATGCTATATTTGCAATTTATTTTGAAGCTTGTTATTTGTTATATTAAATTAGTGATAGATACTCTGAGTATCACCCCAGTGAAAGACCACCAATCAGAAACGAGACGTTGCTTGAAATAGCTTCCCCTTTTAATGACCGGATATGGATATTCATTAACTTTACAACATACCTCTACTCAATCTGCTTCCCACCCATTCCTTTCACCCTCACAACATGCTTTAATTGAGAATGCCATAGACCCATTAACTCCGGGCAGTTGATACTCTAGTGGGGTATTCACTTTTTAAAAAACGTGTAAAGGTTATTTAAAAAAATACGTATTTGTTAAAATTTCGGTTTTACGTTTGCATTCTGCTTATACAATTTGTATTTGAAAACTCTTTTTAAAACTTTGGCATATTTTGTGAGAATTTGTTCAAGTCGAAAATTTTCTAAAAATTTTCATCTGAAAGTTTTTTCATAATGCAGATTTCATTATTTTTAGCAAAACGCAAGTCAATTAAATAAGTATCCTCCCTTGATGGAAATTGGGAGAAGCAAACAATACAGTTCTTATCAGAAAAAGAAAAAATAGCAATTACCGATTTTATTAACTCGTAAAGAAAGTAAAGGGTTAGCTTGAAAGTCATCAAAAGAAAAACAAAGCAAAAGCTGTCAAAAAACTTTTAATTTGGTGTCAATGTCAAAATAAAAGTCAAAATGTTTACTTCGGAAAGTGTTAAAAATTGTTTTTATTTAGATAAGATATTTACAAAGGAACTTGAAAAAAATTGCAGACATTAAAAAAATAATTGTAGCAAACGCAGGCATATTGAAAAAGGTCATCTGCAATTAACTATAAAATATCATATGTTCATGTTGGATGTAGACTTTCGTGCTAGTTTTTTGGTTATACATTCTTTATGTATGTAGACACCAACCTCTATAATCTATAATAGTAGGTCATAAACTATAACTTCTATAATGGGAGATCAAAAAAATTGGACGTCAGAGAAAAAACATTTCTCTAAAACGCCCAAAAGCCCATGTTTGTAACCGAGCTCAAACAAGAGTCGATGACATTAAGCACAAGACGTAAAATTGACTTTATCGGATACCTAAAAAATGACCATAATCAATATTTGTCTAGAAACTTGTTACTGGAAAAAAAGATCTCACAAAAAAGAGCATTGGAAAGAAAACATAGAAAGTGAATGGATCAAATCAAAGAATGGTCCAGCATGCCAATAGAGAGACTGAAGAGTGTCACAGATAGTATTAAGTATTCCACCTCGCTGGTCACCCAAAGTCAGCTTGAAGGTGATGACAAAACGTTGTACTAAGCAACACCAATAAGTGGTTAGATAAACATGGCTTTATAGTGTAAACAAATAACAATTTAATTGCCAACGTGTTCCGAGAACAATGATTCACACTACGAAACTACCGGTGCAGAAGAAAGGATCACAACACAGAGTTTTTTGAGTTGTAATAATATTATGTTTGAAATGTAAAAACACTTTTTAAAGCTTGAAATTATCATCATGAAAATAATTATTATTGAAACAATATTAATAACAAGGAATGGAAGGTTGCCAGGTTGATGTTTTTGAATTCGATTCTCAATTAGAATAAATATCTTTTTTGGTTTCTGTATATTACTTACTTCGAATTACTTGTTATTAACACTGTTTCACTAAATAATGTAGTTATATTGTGCCTTATTTTATAACATGATACCAACACAATACAAATAAGGATGATATTGTCCGAAGAAACCAATCGGTTTCAAATTCCCAGTGTTTCACACTCCTACACACAAATGATACAAAACAACGTTTATGATTTTTTTAAAGTATTTTATACTATTGTTAATCGATAAAAATAGTAGACTAACCCATAGCTACGAGGAAAATTCCTTTCATGTTGATAGCACCTTCAGCACTGTTAGTCTGGCCGCTGCGACAAACGAGTTATTCTGTCAATTGAGTTATTCCGTCAATTGAGTTTTGCTATTGGCAATTGAGTGCTGCTGGTAAAATGAGCACTTTATTGACACCGGTTTATCAGCCGTACGTGATGAGATAGCTAGGTACTGCTGTATACTGTGCGGTCGTTCGGCCGGAGTAACCTTATATATATAGTCGCCTCGGTAATCTGCATACAAAGCGCCAATCACGGCATCACAGCATCACATCGTCCCGGCCAGGGCAATAACAGAGTACACTCAATACCAGCTCAACTGCGATCATACTCACTACATATGATGAATTATTTATGTAAGTATGTTGTTCGGCTATTGCGAACAGGGGCGGACTTGGCGATTGCTGCATTGATGTAGGAATACAAATAAAATCGGATAACTTCGAAAAGTATATGACATTTTCCAGAAGAATTTAAAATTGCCACCATGACACAAATTTATAAATCTGGTGAAAAGCATATATATATTGGACAATTATAGACCTACCACCTTAGTTCCAAACCTTTCAAAAATATTTGAAAAATGTATGTATCAAAAATAAAGTAATTTAAAATCTAGAAAAATATAAAATTCTATTCCAAAATCAATACGGTTTCTGAATAGAATTACCAACTCAAAATGCAATATTTGACAAAACATATACAAAAATCTATCAATTTAAAAAAATTACTAGCTATTTTAATAGGAGAGCTCTCGATAAAATAAATCATAAAATAGTCATTAAAAAAAAAAATTACCTAAAAGACAGAATAAAAGACATATAAAAATTGGTAATATCTATTGTACGGAATGTATTTCGGAGGGAACACCGGTAGCATCGACAGTTTAATCTGTCAGCAGGAGTTTTTGTAGAGGTATAGAATATAGGTCAATAAAGGCCAAATAACTTTTTTAGAATGATCGTTAATTAAAATAACTGCTATGTTTATATATTTTTTCTCTATGAAACAATTGACGTATGTTTACAGTGATTGGCGTTATTGAGATTGGTAGAAACACGTCAGTTAGGACGTTTTTGATGATTTAGTTGACGTCACTGGTGTATGTCCCAGAAATAGTTAACATCTGCCATTTGCGTATTTATATACGTCATCTGAATCTCAGAAGTACGTCACCTTGATATGGTGATGCATTTTTTGCATGTGATTACGTAGGCGCATCTCTGGCATTTTTCTAAATACGTATTATGATTTACACGTCCGATATATCTTCAGAAACTTCAGAAACACAGAGAAATATTGGAATACCACAGGGAACTGTACTTCGGACGATATCGTTTTTAATACAAATAGATTACCTAAAACGATTACATAAAATTTGAAGAAAACCAAATTTAAAGATGTTTTTATTAAGTTCTGCAAGAATTTTAGTTTTTAATTATTGTTACAGCTGTTTCGGCGTTCAAATCCATTTTCAAAGTGTGGTTAGGCCATATTGAGACGACTTACTTATATAATATTATTTACATCACACCCAATTTTAATTTGGACAGTGTTTTAAATGATTTATTACCGGTAATACCGATTTTCTTTGAAAATAATTATTATAATTAAAAATTCTCTATTATGTGAAGTACTTTCCCTACATAAGGAGATGTGACAGTGTTTTCTTAAATATTTTATAATGACAATTACTCGACGAAGAATAACTCTAAGGTAAAAAAGTTCTACCGTACTTTTGAATTGAATTAATTTAAACGCTTGTTAAATATTGTATCATGTTTGAACCACGGGAAAATCCATCTTAGTCCGCCCCCTGCTGAGGTATGGACCACTGAACCAAGCAACAAACAACGTCGAGATCCGTTGCATAATTGAGATGAAATTTCGTTGTTTAGTACCGAAACATACGAATTAAACACGGACCATGTGATACCGTATGATGCACGAATAATTATTGCTCACTTCACACTCGAACATAAGTTAATGTTTATGTACATTCGTATGTAACGACTTTTAGAAATAAAATTTGTAATTCCATACAGTGGGTAGATATAATTATATTATGGCCAATTCAAATGTCGTAATGGGTTTACATATTGGGCAATGAATTATCGTATTATTGTCATTATGACAACACTTTGTTGTAATTTTATTATACTTTTCGTTTTGTTGGTTTATAATTTTTTTAACAAAGTGGTCCATTTCGTGGGAAAAACAGCAATTTCTGCAGTAATGTGAGGTTTTTTTTAAAGTAGGTTAGGTTTAATTTCAACATATATAAATTATCTTCTACATTATAATATAGTAGCATTACAACAGCTTCCGTGGTCCGGGGGTAAGGTCCTAGACTACGAATCCAGAGGTCGCGGGTTCAAATCCCGGCGTGCGCAAGTTATTTTTTTTATCATTGCATAGGATAATATTAACCAATCCTAAATGAAACAAGAAACCGAAAAAAAACACAGAAAATAAACAAGGTATCAGTCGCATCTTGAAATCGAACCAAGGACCTCTGTCTAAACTGTGCTAATGAGATCAGTCCACTTCGCACCATTTACATTGATATCATACCTCAAGTTCAAGACTTGTCAATATTATCCTCCATTTAATCCCATTTCATTGGATGCTATATTTATGATGATTACAAAGTTCTACCCGAATATAATTGCAATCTAGATAGTGTTTCGGATATACCTATCCGATTTTTAGTTATATTTATTTATTGTACCGTATACGCCCTATATGGACTGTTACACATTTTGTTAATTTCAATAGTCACCCAGGTGTAAAACACATCACTATAGGTACATGGATAAAATAGATAGCCTTCACGAAATAAAATAACTAAATATTTAATTTGACTCACGAACAAAATCAGGAATAACATAGTGTAAGTACCATTCCAAATAATTAGCTGCAGAGATGAAGATACAAAACATACCTCACATTCACTGATACTTATACTCTAGACACATATCTTAATAATTGTTGAGGATGCATGCAATAATCGTCTGTTTGTATTTGTATTCCGAGCAGTTGAACATATCTACATGTCTGAAAAAGTATTACCTTTTGAATGACTCAGTCCTGAAATTATTGTTTCAATTGAACAAAATTTTAGATCGAGTAGTTCTGGTTGGAATATTAAATTGAATTAAACTGACTATATCGGGGCTGTCTACATTACCATTAACATTTTTTTAAAATAAAAATTAGGTCAGAAACAAGTCTTCTATCTGACAGTTTTAATCATTGTTCTTTCATTGAGTAATTGTAATTTATAGTTTCAATAGGTAATCCAAATTTATAATTAATATATCTTTATTTTGATCTTTTTCAATGGAATCGCAGCGAATTTTATAGTGTGGGAACCATATAGAAGAATTATATTTGAGTTGACTACGAACTAAGGGAGAGTATAATAATTTTAGCGTTGAAATATTCCTGAAGTCTCTGGCATTTCATATACATATAAGACATATATCTAGACTTTTCTACAAATCTAGAAAGAATATTCAATTTATTTTAATAACTTATTGAAGCTTAGTATGTTACTCAATGATTAAATTTAACAATGAGATTTATAAGCTTCAATAAGTTATTAAATTAATTAATTAATTTTTTTTAAAAAATTAATATCGTTTTACATTTAATTCATACAAAATGGTATACTTGCGGCACGTTCGGCACCGGGAACCATTCATTGGATTACCAACACCTCTGCCATAGGTCACCCCAAGTGGTTTGCTACGTTTAGTGACTTAGCAGGGGTGCCCGGATTTGTGCCGGATGTTCTCGATTCATCGCTTTGAACCGCAATGGGAGGGATGTATTAATACGTCCATCACTCCTTGACACACTGACCCCCAGATTTCTCCCCACCCCTAGCCTTACTTACCTTAAAAATACCTCAACGCAACATCTACGTGACATAGGCCCTGAGAGAAACTATTCATTCGGGCCTTCTGTACGGTGTTGATGTTTTCTTAAAGGCACCATGTCTCACAATCGTAGATAACTACCTACTGATCTTATTTTAATTTTAATAGCTTACTTAGTTTGCTAGTACTAATAATAATTTAACATCTGATGCAATTATTAACCAATAGGATTCATGATCTGGGCAACAAATCTGTAAGTATTGTTGATATATTTGCTGACTCCATTTATACAATAAAGTGTTATCTATACCAGTACTTTGATTAATCCCACAATATTTTGTTTTGTAGCTTGAATAATGTAGCTTTAATGATTTGTGTTATAAAATTGTTTTAGTTTTCTATTTTATGTCACTGAAAAAGGTTTAAAAAAATTGTTCATTCAATTTCTATCTACTTATAATTTTTGATGGCCCTTTATATTATGTTCTAAAATTCATCTAAAAGACCGGATGGGCGTATAATCGAAATAAATAAATTGATATTTTTTCGATAAATCTTCTAAAGTTGCTGTTTTTTCCAAAAGTTCCCATTCGTGTGATTCTCCTGAATAAATTAAAGCTACACAAATGTTTTATGGCGTTATATCCCATTAAACTATGTGAAAAGATCCACGCTGGCTGTGGCCAACTTATTCAAAATGAAATTAATTAGGTAGCAAATACAAAAATTAAGCAAATTTGAGCAATTTGTTGTTGGAAGCGTAAAATTAGAGAATTGAAAATTTGACCTGTTAATCTGTTTGACCGAGAAGTTTTTTGTTTGATCTATCGCCTATTTATCAAATAGTTATTTATTTAATCTTAAATTTAAAGACAAAAACATTGGCCACTCATCTCACTAGAATAGTCCTATTTTGAGGTGAGCGGCTTTACAATTTTAGTGAAAAGATAAATAATAATAAGTAAACATCTAAATAGTCATAAGTAAATAATAATAGGTAGGTAAAAAATAAGTAAATAGTAATAAGTAAGTAATAATAAGTAAATAGTAATAAGTAAGTAATAATAAGTAAATAATAATGATAATATCGAGCATACATAAGATTTCAACATTGATTACAACATACGGGATAACATGGATAAAGCGAAATCACCACTATCAGATAACATAGACTTTTTGACCATTTTCTAAAATAAATTTAGCGTATATATAGTTTTAATGTTGTCACTAAGCCTACTTCTCCTTCTACTCCTCCTCCTCTCCTTTAAACTCTTTTGTTCAAATGATGTTCTGTTATTTGCCGGCTGATACATTAGAGAAGAACCCATTCTAGTATTGTGCACTTGTTGTGACCTTATAGCAGTATCAATGTTGTTAAAAAATTTACAGAGAACCTACATTATGTACAATTGCCTTACTGTCATAATTTTACTTTCACTGTATAATAAGGTGATGAATATAAAAAACATTTCTTATACATTATTTTTTTAAATAATTTTTGAGCAACATACGTAACGCTTGGTTTTGACCAACACTATATCTAGTAATTCCGTTCTCCTTTCCTATGGCCACGCCTCTTCTTGGCCAGAAAGTTGCCGCCATACGGTTCGTTTTGCCCATTATTGGCGAAACCACTGGGCAAATCCGCTCGTCTGGAAGGCACTTAAGTACCTATTTTTTTCAGCACAAGAGGTGTATAAAGCATTTTAAGGAAAACACTTAAATTTACTATATTGATTAAAATTATTTTAACTACATCACAACATTCACGACAAACATATCAAACGAATAGATACACATTATTATATTGCGATTTAGACAAAGATGACAATAATTCCGAGGAAATTAAACTGAATTGTCAATTTTGACAGATTAAAAAAATAAAGGCTAGCAAAGACCTTCCTTTGACAATAAATAAATGACGTTGAGATATACTTCAAGGCTTTACAAAGCATTTGAACTGATCCTTTTTTTGTTAAATTCATGGTCTAATTTTCCTTCCGCCTTTGCTGCTTTTGGTAATTCACATTGAT